>SJYC01056889.1:0-64538 GCA_006408675.1 Madoqua kirkii
CCAGTATTCTTGGCTGGAGAATCCCATATACAGAGGAGCCCAGCAGAGCTACAATCCTAAGGGTCACAAAGAATCAGACGTGACTGAGCATGCGTGCGTTCCTATATAAAAGATAAATAAGATAAATATATTATTTATCTATTTATACAGATAAATATATAAACAGATGTATAAACAGATAAATGTATAAATAGATAAATAATAAGAACCTATTGCATAGCAGAGAACTCTCTTCGATACTCTGTAATAACCTATATGGGAAAAGAATCTTAAAAAGAATAGAGATATGTACATGTATAACTGATTCAGTTTGCTGTACACATGAAACTAATGAAGCATTGCCAATCGACTATACTTCAATAAAAAATTAATAAAAACATTTTTTAAATGAGGAAACCAAGTGGGGAATATTCTCTTCCAGAGTTACTGGATTCTGAGCTTCCTACCTCCCTTAAATGTATTTTTTAAAAAATCTGTCATCCTTACTTGTGAGAAAAAAAAAAAGGAAAAGTTGTTTCCAGAGCACCCCTTTTCCCAGTTTTGCTCCGTTAGCCAGTCTCCCAGGAATGCTCCCCACCAACGAACCTCCAATCAGCTACATTTTACAGCCTCTAAATCCTTACCTCTGTTTCTTTCACCCTTCCACCCTCCTCAGTTCCTTCAGTGTGGCCCATGTATGTCAGAATCACCATGCCGTGCTTATTAGAGACGCGTATTCTTGGTCCTGGGCTTCCCTAGTGGATCAGCAGTAAACAATCCACCTGCCATTGCTGGAGATGCCGGTTCGATCCCTGGGTTGGGAAGATCCCCTGGAATAGGAAATGGCAACCCCACTCCAGTACTGTTGCCTGGGAAATCCCATGGACAGAGTCTGGTGGGCTATAGTCCATAGAGTTGCAAAGAGTAGGATGTGACTGCAGCAACTGAATATGTGTATATGTCAATCCCAATCTCCCAATTTTCCCCTCTTTTTTCATTTTTAATGGAAATAGTTATATATGGGACAATGCTGATTTTTTAAAATTTAATAATTAATAGTTAACTAGCAGGCAGTTGCTAGTTCAAGTGCTCAATCAGTTAAATTGGATTAATGGTTTAACAGTCTGCTGCATTACTGAATATGCCTAGTTGAACTATGAGTAACTATTTGTAGTTGAAAACAAAACAGATGTCTTAATTCCCACCATATTTTAGTGGAGTAAATGTTGAACTGGAGGTCCGGGGTTTTGCCCCAGCACATCACATGGTAACTGGTTTATGGTTGGTTGGTACTCAGTAAATACTTGCCACATTTTCTTAGCCAAAAGGTGTTTGATGTTTGTGGTTCCTCATTCCTGGGGGGAAAAAGGAATTTGATTAGGTTAGTAGTTTTCTGAAGTATCAAATTCCTTGCTGTGTCTCAGTGTCACTTTCAAAACTGAGAGAGACCAAGAGGTCAGCTGGAGAAGGAAATGGCAGTCCACTCCAGTTTTCTCACCTGGAGAATCCCATGGACAGAGGAGCCTGGTGAACTATAGTCCATGGAATCTCGAAGAACTGGACACAACTGAGCAACTAACACAATAGGTCAGTGTGGAAGGATGCCCACCTTGACCTCAAAACAACATCTTCTCATTTGTTCTTCTATTCTTTTTTCTTTTTATGGAATTTTGCTTCATACAAGCTTGTTTGAAAAACAAGAGACGTCCATTACAAAGCAAACAGAATAACAACATCAACGGTAATAAGTTTAAAAGTCTCTGAAGTATTGAAGAAGTGATTTGATTCAATTCCACACACAGTTACAAGCCTCTGTGCAGAGCTTTAATACCTAATTCTCATGACTCATTGAGCATTAATAAATTACAGTGTTTTTCTCTTCTGCTTTAGTTTTTGGAGTATTTCCTTGAACTTGTGGGGGATCTTAGTGGACATAAACCTGCAGACACTTCATAAATATTAACAGTGAAAAATAATTTGTTTGGCAGATAGTAGAGGAGGGAAGTTGTGAGGAGGGCAGAGGAAGAGGCACTGGAGCAACCTCAAACGTGCATGCTAAGTCGCTTCAGTCATGTCTAACTCTTTGCGACTCCATGGACTGTAGCCCACTTCTGCTTTAGTTTTTGAAGTATTTCCTTGAACTTGTGGGGGATCTTAGTGGACATAAACCTGCAGACACTTCATAAATATTAACAGTGAAAAATAATTTGTTTGGCAGATAGTAGAGGAGGGAAGTTGTGAGGAGGGCAGAGGAAGAGGCACTGGAGCAACCTCAAACGTGCATGCTAAGTCGCTTCAGTCATGTCTAACTCTTTGCGACTCCATGGACTGTAGCCCGCCAGGCTCCTCTCTCCATGGGATTTTTCAGGCAAGAATACTGGAGTGGGTTGCCATTTCCTTCTCCAGGGGATCTTCCCAACTCAGGGATCAAACCCACGTCTCTATGTCTCCTGCATTGCATTGACAGGCAGCTTCTTTACCACTTGGGTGATCTAGAAAGTCCCCACAAAAGTATAGAAAGACAAGAAATTCAGGCTGTATTGAAGGTCAGCAGTTGTAAATAAAACGGTGTGGAGAGAACTTGGGGTGTGAGCATAGATGATGTGGTTTGAGTAAAGGATGAACAGGGACTTTGGCATGTTGATGGGTCCTGAGTGTCTCAGTGAAGATCTCAGTTTCACCTGTGAATAAAGAGCAAACATATTTTGTACTTTTTTCTTTTCATGGGAAGTGATTCGCACTAGCCTTTGTTTATATGAAGATTTACTGTGGGATAATTGCTACACACATTTAATGAGCATCATTTGACACCCTGTAAACACCTGTGATACCATCACCTTTGTCTTAGAAGAGTAAGCAGTGTATGAGAGTGAAGGAGGAATGGTAGACAAGAATCAGAAGCTGACTAATAGTAACCAGCCACTGTAAAAAGTATTCATGAGGGTGGAAAGAAAAGAAGCATAGAAGAGCTTTTGCAGAGTTACATGTTAGGTGATACTGAGAGACGTGCAAACATTACTCCCGAGGTTTCTAGGCTGTGCTGCTGAGACGATCTGAGTTGATTAAAAATAACTTATCAATCATTTATCATGTGCTAGCTAGACATAACTCATTTAATCCTTACAACTATACAAGGTGGGTACCATTATTACAAATGAAAAGATTAAGACACTGATGTTAGGTAACTTGCCAGCAGTCACAGAAGAAACATTAAGCCAAACTTGGATGCAGGCAGGCAGGCAGGCTCTAGGGTAAGGCTCATCAACAGGAAGATGTGCTGCCTGTATTTGTAGAAGCTTTTGGTGGGACTTTCACCTTGTTAGTGGAGAAGACAAAAGTCTTACCATGATACAGGGCGTAGCTGCTTCTGTGGCAGCTGCCACTTTCTGCTCCATCACTAAGAATCACTGCCCACAACCTTTGTAATGTGCATGCCCTTCATATTTCCTTTCCCCTTGATTTTGAGAAATTTTGAAGTGTGGTCAACCTCTGGCTTAAAGTATAGGGACAGCCTTCCTTACATCTTTAGCATCCTTTCGTCAGAAACTACATCATTAACAAACTTAAGTTAACCAGGAATTGAGTATGAGATGTTCAGTATATCTGCCTTCTTGTTACCATAATACAGTGAGTTTGTGTGCCTGACACACAGTGAGTCCCAACAAACCCAAACGATGCAGTTTGAAATAGAGAAAGTTTTATTTCAGGGCCATGCAAGGAGACAGTTTGCTTATGCCCCCCCATCACCCCCCAGGTGTGGGTTGCCATTTCCTTCTCCAATGCATGAAAGTGAAAAGTGAAAATGAAGTCACTCAGTCGTGTCTGACTCTTTGCTACCCCATGAACTGCAGCCTACCAGGCTCGTCCGTCGACGGGATTTTCCAGGCAAGAGTACTGGAGTGAGTTGCCATTGCCTTCTCCAATATGGATGTTAGAGTTGGACTGTAAACAGGGCTGAGCGCAGAAGAATAGATGCTTTTGAACTGTGATGTTAGAGAAGACTCTTGAGAGTCTCTTGGACTGCAAGGAGATCCAGCCAGTCCATCCTAAGGGAAATCGGTCCTGGGTGGTCATTGGAAGGACTGATGTTAAAGCTGAAACTCCAGTATTCTGGCAATCTGATGCAAAGAGCTGACTCATTTGAAAAGACCCTGATGTTGGGAAAGATTGAAAGCAGGAGGAGAAGGGGACAACAGAGGATGAGATGGTTGGATGGCATTGCCTATTCAATGGACATGAGTTTGGGTAAACTCCGGGAGCTGATGATAGACAGGGAGGCCTAGCATGCTGCGGTTCATGGGGTCACAAAGAGTCTGACACAACTGAGTGACTGAACTGAACTGAACTGAACTTTTAAAGCAAGTTGAGAGAGGGATGTGATTAGTTTGCTGCAAACTTTTTGGCGTCAGAATTCTTTGTTCTTGCAACTGTTTATGTAGGTCAGCTGCAATGAAACAAAAGTTATTCTCTGTTCTGCAACTTTTTATCCCCATATGAATGGACACTTTAAAGGTCAAAACTCTGAGAATAAGCCATCCTGTAACATTCTTTTACAAAAGATGGTAAAGCCAGAATGACTAAGCACAAGAAAAGGAACAGACCTAATATGGAGTCAGATTTGTTCTTTTCTATTATAATCTAAACTGATGTTTTAGAGTTGGCATCCAGAATTTATATCCAGATATGTGAAAAATGCATAATACAACAATTGAAACCTAAACTGATGTTTTATTTTGTAGTTGGCTTCCAGAAGTTATATCCAGAATAAAAAAAATATGAAAATACATAATACTCCTTAGAATGATTAAGTCTTATTTTTAAATAATGAATTGAATCAAATAGTTTAATAAGGAGTTCAGTTCAGTTCAGTCACTCAGTCATGTCCAACTCTTTGCAACCCCATGAACTGCAGCATGCCAGGCCTCCCTGTCCATCACCAACTACTGGAGCTTACTCAGACTCATGGCAATTGAGTCAGTGATGCCATCCAACCATCTCAGCCTCTGTTGTCCCCCTCTCCTCCCACCCTCAATCTTTTCTAGCATCAGGGTCTTTTCAAATGAGTCACTTCTTTGCATCAGGTAGCCAGTGTTGGAGTTTCAGCTTCAGCATCAGTCCTTCCAATGAACACCCAGGACTGATCTCCTTTAGGATGGACTGGTTGGATCTCCTTGAAGTTGAAGGGACTCTCAAGAGTCTTCTCCAACACCACAGTTCAAAAGCATCAGTTCTTCAGCACTCAGCTTTCTTTATAGTCCAACTCTCACATCCATACATAACTACTAGAAAACCCACAGCCTTGACTAGACAGACCTTTGTTGGCAAAGTAGTGTCTCTGCTTTTTACTGTGCTGTCTGGTTGGTCATAGCTTTTCTTCCAAGGAGCAAGCGTCTTTTAATTTCATGGCTGCAGTCACCATTTGCAATGATTTTGGAGCACAAAAAATAAAGTCAGCCACTGTTTCCACTGTTTCTACATCTATTTGCCATGAAGTATTGGACAAGATGCCATGGTCTTCGTTTTCTGAATGTTGAGCTTTTAGCCAACTTTTACTCTCTCCTCTTTCACTTTCATCAAGAGGCTCTTTAGTTCTTCTTAACTTTCTGCCATAAGGGTGGTATCATCTGCATATCTGAGGTTATTGATATTTCTCCCGGCAATCTTGATTCCAGCTTGTGCTTCATTCAGTCTAGCATTTCTCATGATGTGCTCTGCATACAAGTTAAATAAGCTGGGTGACAATATACAGCCTTGACGTACTCCTTTTCCTATTTGGAACCAGTCTGTGGTTCCATGTCCAGTTCTAACTGTTGCTTCCTGACCTGCATACAGATTTCTCAAGAGGCAGGCCAGGTGCTCTGGTCTTTCCATCTCTTTCAGAATTTTCCACATTTTATTGTGATCTATACAGTCAAAGGCATTGGCATAGTCAATAAAGCAGAAATAGATGTTTTTCTGGAACTCTCTTGCTTTTTCCATGATCCAGCGGATGTTGGCAATTTGATCTCTGGTTCCTCTGCCTTTTCTAAAACCAGCTTGAACATCAGGAAGTTCACGGTTCACCTATTGCTGAAGCCTGGCTTGGAGAATTTTGAGCATTACTTTACTAGCATGTGAGATGAGTGCAATTGTGCGGTAGTTTGAGCATTCTTTGGCATTGCCTTTCTTTGGGATTGGAATAAAAACTGACCTTTTCCAGTCCTGTGGCCACTTCTGAGTTTTCCAAATTTGCTGGCATATTGAGTGCAGCACTTTGACAGCATCATCTTCCAGGATTTGAAACAGCTCAACTGGAATTCCATCACTTCCACTAGCTTTGTTGGTAGTGATGCCTTTTAAGGCCCACTTGACTTCACACTCCAGGATGTCTGGCTCTAGGTGAGTGTGAGTGATCACACCATCATGATTATGTGGGTCATGAAGATCTTTTTTGTGCAGTTCTTCTGTGTATTCTTGCCACCGCTTCTTAATATCTTCTGCTTCTGTTAGGTCCATACCATTTCTGTTCTTTATTGAGCCCATTTTTGCATGAAATGTTCCCTTGGTATCTCTAATTTTCTTGAAGAGATTTCTAGTCTTTCCCATTCTGTTGTTTTCTTCTATTTCTTTGCACTGATCACTGAGGAAGGCTTTCTTGTCTCTCTTTGCTATTCTTTGGAACTCTGCATTCAAATGGGTATATCTTTCTTTTTCTCCTTTGCCTTTCACGTCTCTTCTTTTCACAGCTATTTGTAAGGCCTCCTCAGACTACCATTTTGCTTTTTTGCATTTGTTTTTCTTGGTGACAGTCTTATTCCCTGTCTCCTGTACAATGTCACAAACCTCCGTCCATATTTCATCAGGCACTGTCTGTCAGATCTAGTCCCTTAAATCTATTGCCCACTTCCACTATATAATCATTAGGGATTTGATTTAGGTCATACCTGAATGGTCTAGTGGTTTTCCTTACTTTCTTCAGTTTAAGTCTGAATTTGGCAATAAGGATCTGAGCCACAGTCAGCTCCTGGTCTTGTTTTTGTTGACTGTATAGAGCTTCTCCATCTTTCGCTGCAAAGAATATAATCAATCTGATTTCGGTGTTGGCCATCTGGTGCTGTCCATGTATAGGGTCTTCTCTTGTGTTGTTGGAAGAGGGTGTTTGCTATTATCCAGTGCGTTCTCTTGCCAGAACTCTATTAGCTTTTGCCCTGCTTCATTCTGTCCTGTAAGGCAAAGTTTACCTGTTACTCCAGGTGTTTCTTGACTTTCTACATTTGCATATATAAATACTTGGGCTTCCCTGGTGACTCAGAAAGTAAAGAATCTACCTACAGTGTAGGGGACCTGAGTTTGATCCCTGGGTTGGGAAGATCCCCTGGAGGAGGGCATCACAACCCACTCCAGTATTCTTGCCTGGAGAATTCCATGGTCAGAGGTGGTGGACTACAGTCCATGGGGTCACAGAGTCAGACTGAGTGAATTAGCATAGCACAGCACATATAAATACTCAACATCATTCAGTTTCCAAAGATGCATCCTGTGTAGCAGAACTATTAATAGTGAACTAGTCTTTTTATAATCATAATTTTATTAGTGGAATGGGGAATACAGATCTTAGCAATAGCTTTCTGGAAATTCATTTTGTGTAATTGAAGAACAGTTAACTTTTTTTAAATGGAAAGGATTTGCAAATGTTCTATCATTAGTGTTTATAAATATATATCCCCAGGAAAATTTTTGGGTAATGCTTTTTTAAAGGGTTCAATAATTAAATATCTATAATGAGAAGATTTGTCTCTGAAATAAATTAACCAATTACTATTATCTTTTCATCACAAAAATGCTTAAGCATGCAAAGTTAAAAAAAAAAACAACAGCTGAAATTTTAATTTTGACTTCCAAGGGCCTGGTTAAATAAAACTGAAAAAACAAATACTGGAAAAGCTTATTTACTTGAAAGCACCAAAGCTGCTTTTGATTCAGCTGCATCTGAACATGCATCATTATTTTGCATGTTTATCTGGGTGCCATACTTGCTAGGAATTTGCTTGTGGGAAGTTGACAGCCTCTAGTTGAAATAATAAAGTGGGTACAGAGATAAAGAGATGTGCATCTGAAGAATATGGTTGGAGGGTTGGGGGCTTAATTGATGGACTGGTTAGAATGTAATTAGGTCCTTGAGCAGGGCAGTGCAATTAAATACGTCAAGGAGGGCATAATTAGATGGGTGACTGAATGGTATAATTACATTCATAAGAGGGGGGTCTGTAATTAGATGTGAGGCAGGGAGTGTATTTAGATGCTCAGTCTGAGGATATAATTAACATAGGGATGAGAAATTAAATTATGTGTGTGGGTGAAGCATAATTATATGTGGGAGTCTATGTGGATATATGGGTGAAGGTACGTAGAAATGAATGGGCTGGACTGCAATTAGGTGTGAGTTCGTGTTCTTTTGGACAAAAACTTGATATTTTCATCAAGTAAGGGCAAGCATATGTTTTGACTTCATGAGTTATAGCAGCTGACATCTAGTGACAGCCTTTCAGGCCATTCTAAAGGGCTGCAAATCAACCCCCCTGTTTTTCTATTAGGACTTGAGATCCACATCCAACAATGACATTGATTATTCTTCTTAATCATGGCACTTTACGGTGTTCTAAGTACTGAAAGAGTTGGTAAATTTTCCAGCTTGAAAACACGACTGCGTGACAAGGAAGACTTACTTTTTCTTCCTATCAAAGAAGAGTTTGAAAGGTAACAAAAAAGATTTCCCTTGAATTGTGAAAATAGAAATGCCAATTCTTCTAGTAAAAGTATCAGCATAAGGTTACGTGCATAACAAAACCAACAAAATTTAGCTTGACAGCCTCATCTTTTTTGTTTATGAAACCATGTTTATTCAGAAATATTTATGGCATTTCTCCCCTTCCCTCCAAGTATAAAAGCAACAAGGTGAGGAATAGAGAGATACAATAGGGATAGAAGAAAGAAGGGTAGAAGAGGGATAGAAGAAAGCTAGAGGAAGAAGAATCTAGAGCAGTGGGTAAGTGAAAATCACTCAGTGAGTCTGAGAAACTTATACTGAATCAGTGAAGTATGGTGAGAATTATAATAACCTAAGTATCCTATATTAAACTTGAAACAGTGGTGTCTTTTGTAGCCATCTTCAAAAGCAAGAGAGCATTTTAAAATACAAGTTCAGAGGCTGGCTTGCTTAACTAGAAAGCCATAAGTAAAAGCACAAAATATGCCCCAGGCCTTTAAGTGGAAGAAAAATGTCACAACACCCAGCACAATGGTAATTCTAGTTTGACCTCATAGGGTCAAACACTCTCTTGCTCAATAGAAAGGAGGACCTAGTGATGTAAGCCTGACATCTCCTCAAAGAAGGTGGTCTTTTCTCCCTCTCTCATTTCCCTTTGATTATAAAATTGTAGTCCTCTTAATCCTGGGGACAGAGCCCCCTTGCCTGACCATTTGCATCTCTCACAAGCATCCTATATTAATACATCTACTTCTTGCCTATCAAAAACATACAAGTTTATTGCTTACAGAAATTTCTTGATATTAAAGTGTTTTAATTGGCCACTAGTCTGCTTAATCTGATTCAGTCTGTTACTTAATGTTCCTAATGCTGGACACCCCAGAGCTGCTTCTCACTGGTTGAGGGCCTAAGTTATTTCTGGTCGAACTTCACTGTGGAAAGAATCTAAGTGGGACACTTACAGGCTTTCAAACTTTTTGACTTCCTGGTGTTCCCACTGCTGCTGCTGCTGCTGCTAAGTCACTTTAGTCGTGTCTGACTCTGTGTGACCCCACAGACGGCAGCCCACCAGGCTCCGCTGTTCCTGGGATTCTCCAGGCAAGAACACTGGAGTGGGTTGCCATTGCCTTCTCCAGTGCGTGAAAGTGAAGTCACTCAGTCATGTCCAACTCTTCTCAACCCCATGGACTGCAGCCTGCTAGGCTCCTCCATCCATGGGATTTTCCAGGCAAGAGTACTGGAGCCTAGATCTAAGGTTGTGCTTGTATGCTAAGTTCCTTCAGTTGTGTCTGACTGTTTGTGACCCTATGGACTATAGCCCACCTGGATCCTCTGTCCACGGGATTCTCCAGGTAAGAACACTGGAGTAGATTGCTAGGCCCTCCTCCAGGGGATATTCTTGACCCAGGGATTGAACCCGTGTCTGCTGCCGCTCCTGCATTGGCAGGCGGGTTCTTCACCATAGTGCCACCTGGGAAACCCCTGGCTTTAGGGCCAGTTATATTTATTACTTCAGTGTAGAGACATTACAGCCTGCACCCTAGTCCTCAGTTTTGTCCTACCATGGTTCTTTAGAACACTTCTATTCATTGATTCTGAGTTTACATTAGTGTGTGATGCTAGTTTTTTACACTGAATGCCTAAAAGTTACCCTCTCTCTCCAAGATTGTTGTAACTTAATTTTCAATCAAGGGCGCTCTTACTAAAATGTTCTATATTCCCATGAGAATAGTTACAGCAACATTTTTTAGCCCAGTTCTTTCTATATTAAATGGATTGCGTGTTTCTTTTTTTGCCATGCCTGTCCTTCCTCCCCTCTTCCCAAGGCCAGCTCAAACTCCTAAGAGTTTTAGAGATTGATGGTGGTTAACTCAGCCGTTCACAGAGGTAGTGTAATTGCCATTCAGGGCATCTAGTTAGGTCTGTGAGGTGGAAGAGGAGTAGGTGATCATGGTCACTGCGTCTTACTGCTCTGTTGTCTTGCGTGGATTGCCCGTGAGGAGGAGGGAGAAGTCAGGCATTTGGCTTTGGAAATGACGTGTTAAATAAGGCTTTTAAGGGCTTCCCTGGTGGCTCAGCTGGTAAAGAATCCACCTGCAATGAAGGAGACCCCGATTCGATTCCTGGGTCGGGAAGATCTGCTGGAGAAGGGATAGGTTACCCACTCCAGTATTCTTGGGCTTCTCTTGTGGCTCAGCTGGTAAAGAATCTGCCTGCAATGCAGGAGACCTGGGTTAGACTCCTGGGTTGAGAAGATCCCCTGAGAAGGGAAGGGCTACCCACTCCATATGTTGAGAATTTCATGGGGTCGCAAAGAGTTGGGCATGACTGAGCAACTTTCACTTTTCAAATAAAGCTTTTATTCACTTAATGATAAAATTCATTCCTGGATCCTCTGGAGCTATTTATGTAAGGCAGAAAAAACCGGGTTTAAGTTCTTCAGTTTTTAATAGCCTTTGTCAAAAGTCATATTCTCAGCCAGGAATATTTTCACAGTTGGCATTTGTGGTTTTTATCTGAAAAAGTCTTCCAGCCTGTAACAAGTCTTTTTACCTTCATTCATGCCATAAGACATCAGTGACTCTAATTTTTGTCTTTTTTCTTTTTTTTTAAATCTTAGCATGTGGTCCCATCACTTCATGGGAAATAGATGGGGAAACAATGGAAACAGTGCCAGACTTTATTTTGGGGGGCTCCAAAATCACTGCAGGTGGTGATTGCAGCCATGAAATTAAAAGACTTTTACTCCTTGGAAGGAAAGTTATAACCAACTTAGATAGCATATTGAAAAGCAGAGACATTACTTTGCCAACAAAGGTCCATCTTGTCAAGGCTATGGTTTTTCCAGTGGTCATGTATGGATGTGAGAGTTGGACTGTGAAGAAAGCTGAGCACCAAAGAATTGATGCTTTTGAACTGTGGTGTTGGAGAAGACTCTTGAGAGTCCCTTGGACTGCAAGGAGATCCAACCAGTCCATTCTAAAGGAGATCAGTCCTGGGTATTCTTTGGAAGGAATGATGCTGAAGCTGAAACTTCAGTACTTTGGCCACCTGATGCGAAGAGTTGACTAATTGGAAAAGACCCTGATGCTGGGAGGGATTGGGGGCAGGAGGAGAAGGGGACGACAGAGGATGAGATGGCTGGATGGCATCACTGACCTGATGGAGTTGGTGATGGACAGGGAGGCCTGGCATGCTGAGGTCACAGAGTTGGACACAACTGAGTGACTGAACTGAACTGAAGATTATCTAATAGGCCAGAAATCTCAACTGTCTTTCTTAGGCCTAAAAACTGCAGTCCTCAGATCCCAGTGTCATTTCCTCAGAAAGATTTTTTTCTTAACCTTGTATAGCACTATGTACTTTCCTATAAGGGAGAAGTCAGACATTTGGCTTTGGAAATGACGTGTTAAATAAGGCTTTTAAGGGCTTCCCTGGTGGCTCAGCTGGTAAAGAATCCACCTGCAATGAAGGAGACCCCGATTCGATTCCTGGGTCGGGAAGATCTGCTGGAGAAGGGATAGGTTACCCACTCCAGTATTCTTGGGCTTCTCTTGTGGCTCAGCTGGTAAAGAATCTGCCTGCAATGCAGGAGACCTGGGTTAGACTCCTGGGTTGAGAAGATCCCCTGAGAAGGGAAGGGCTACCCACTCCATATGTTGAGAATTTCATGGGGTCGCAAAGAGTTGGGCATGACTGAGCAACTTTCACTTTTCAAATAAAGCTTTTATTCACTTAATGATAAAATTCATTCCTGGATCCTCTGGAGCTATTTATGTAAGGCAGAAAAAACCGGGTTTAAGTTCTTCAGTTTTTAATAGCCTTTGTCAAAAGTCATATTCTCAGCCAGGAATATTTTCACAGTTGGCATTTGTGGTTTTTATCTGAAAAAGTCTTCCAGCCTGTAACAAGTCTTTTTACCTTCATTCATGCCATAAGACATCAGTGACTCTAATTTTTGTCTTTTTTCTTTTTTTTTAAATCTTAGCATGTGGTCCCATCACTTCATGGGAAATAGATGGGGAAACAATGGAAACAGTGCCAGACTTTATTTTGGGGGGCTCCAAAATCACTGCAGGTGGTGATTGCAGCCATGAAATTAAAAGACTTTTACTCCTTGGAAGGAAAGTTATAACCAACTTAGATAGCATATTGAAAAGCAGAGACATTACTTTGCCAACAAAGGTCCATCTTGTCAAGGCTATGGTTTTTCCAGTGGTCATGTATGGATGTAGGAGTTGGACTGTGAAGAAAGCTGAGCACCAAAGAATTGATGCTTTTGAACTGTGGTGTTGGAGAAGACTGTTGAGAGTCCCTTGGACTGCAAGGAGATCCAACCAGTCCATTCTAAAGGAGATCAGTCCTGGGTATTCTTTGGAAGGAATGATGCTGAAGCTGAAACTTCAGTACTTTGGCCACCTGATGCGAAGAGTTGACTAATTGGAAAAGACCCTGATACTGGGAGGGATTGGGGGCAGGAGGAGAAGGGGACGACAGAGGATGAGATGGCTGGATGGCATCACTGACCTGATGGAGTTGGTGATGGACAGGGAGGCCTGGCATGCTGAGGTCACAGAGTTGGACACAACTGAGTGACTGAACTGAACTGAAGATTATCTAATAGGCCAGAAATCTCAACTGTCTTTCTTAGGCCTAAAAACTGCAGTCCTCAGATCCCAGTGTCATTTCCTCAGAAAGATTTTTTTCTTAACCTTGTATAGCACTATGTACTTTCCTATGTGTTAAATTTTGTGTTTCCTATTTCCATGAGCAAGATATATGTCTGATTTGTTCATCAGTCCCTTTTCAGAATTCATAACAGCTCCTGCTCCTTAACAGGGCTCAACAAATAATTGTTGAATTAAAGGCAAATCAGGCATCAGAGCTATTTAAGAAGAGACACAGAGAGTGTAGGCTGTGGGCTGTGATGAGGATAAGGTAATCTCAGAAGCAAGATTCTGAATGGCTTCATTAATTGACTCTTATTTATAGAGTGGTGGAATTTGTGTTTGTTCTTAAAGTTTGGAAATTAAATTGTATATCCATTATGGCAGAAGATTTAAATAGACATCTTTTCCAAAGAAAACATACAGATGGCCAATGGTCACATGAAAAGATGTTCAGCATTGCTAATTATTAGAACAGTACAAGTCAAAACTAACTATGGTGAGGTACTACCTCACGGTGGTCAGAGTAACCACCGTTTAAAAAATCTGCAAACATTAAGTGCTGAAGAGGATGTGGAAAAAGGTAACTGTCCTACACTGTTGGTGGGAATGCAAATTGGTGCAGCCATTGTGAAAAGCAGTGTGGAGACTCCTCAAAAAACTAAAAATGGAATTGTCATATGAACCAGTAATTCCATTCCTGGGCATATGTCTGGGCAAAATGACAATTCAAAAAGATATGTGTACCCCTAAATTCATAGCAGCACTATTCACAATAACCAAGACATGGAAACAACCTAAATGTTCATCAAAAGACAGTGGATAAAGAAGATGGAATACTGCTCAGCCATAAAAGGAATGAAATAATACAATCTGCAGCAATATGGATGGACCTAGAGATTATCATACTAAGTGAAGTAAGTCAGACAGAGAAGAACAAATATATGATATTGCTTATATGTGGAGTCTCAAATATGACACAAGTGAGCTTAATCTACGAAACAGAAACAGACTCATAGACATGAGAACAGATTTGTGGTTGCTAAGGGGAAGCGGGACTGGAGAAGGAATGCAGTAGGAAATTGGGATTAGCAGATGCAAACTATTATACACAGTGTGGATAAAGAACAAAATCCAACTGTATAGCACAGGGAACTATATTCAAAATCTTGTGATAGATCATAATGAAAAAGAATATAAGTAAAGAATGTATATATATGTGTAACTGAATCACTTTGCTGTACAGCAGATGTTAACATTGTAAATCAACTGTATTTCAATAAAATATATTTTAAAATAAATAAAATAATATATCCATTATGATGTTAAGAAAATGCCACTGTTTAGGTCAGACACTGTTCAGAGTAGATTGGATGCTTAACGGAACTCTTCAGATTAAATGTAAATGATTAGTTTATTGAGGAAGTTGTTGATCATCTCATCTAGTCTTAATTTGTGTGTAGAGCAGGGAGCAAAAAAAGAAATATGGTACTTGGAATGATTCATACAAATATGTGCATTTAAAAGCCCATTGACTGGGCTCCCTGGTGATCCAGTAGTTGAGTCCACCTTGCAATGCAGGGGACACCGGTTCAATCCTTGGTCCAGGAAGATCCCACATGCTGCAGGACAGTTAAGCCTGTGCAGCACAGCTGCTGAGTCCGTGCTCTAGAGCCCAGGAGCCACAGCTACTGAGCTCATGCGCTGTAACTGCTGGAGCCTGTGCACGCTGGAGCCTGTGCTCTGCAACAGGAGAAGCCACTGCAGCGAGAAGCTCGAGCACTGCAGCTAGAGAGCAGTCCCTGCTCTCCAGCACTCGAGAAGACTCGCGCGCAGCAATAAAGAGCCAGCACAGCCAAAGCGAAAATAATACATAAGATTAAAAGAAAAAACCTCTTTGGTCAAAGTAGTAGATACACCCTCAAAGGGCCAATGATAAAAAGTGCTTTGATTAAAATCTATATCAAACCTTTGAAATCGAAAACCTTTCGCACAGAATAAACTACATGTAATAGTAGTGGTCCAGCAATGTAATGCTATTTTTTTCTCCAGTTTTAGTGTTTAGTAATGTACTGATCTCATTTATATAGGATTTCAGGGTTTTCTAATAATTTTCAACACCTCAGTTCATTTTTAGTTTCCATAATCACACTGAGAGACAGATGGGATGGTTATTATCATGCCTGACTTCCAGTGAAGCACTGAGAGTCTGAGGGGCCTGGCAAACCATAATCTGAATCCAGATGGTTAATATAATATAGTCATTAAGAAGATGGCCATTAACAGATGGGAGAGTGAAGGTGAAAAATCCTGGACAAGATCTATAAGGTGAATTGGTGGTCATGCAATATTTTGAGCCCATGGCTGTAATCAATTTGCCGAATCCAGTCTTTCATTTAGAGTAGTATTTTTAAGGTTAGCATGAGGAGTGTTGTAGCATAATACTGTGTTCTCAGATCTAGTAGATATTTTCTTACATGGATGCAAGGAGATACTTTTGAAAAGAAAGAGTGAAGTTAATAAAAATACTCCTTAACAGAATTGTAATCTTTATGTGAAAATGGAGTATCCAAAACGTTATCAGTTCTTTCTATGTGGATGCATATGTGTTAAGTTGCTTCAGTTGTGTCTAACTCTTTGTGACGCAATGAACTGTAGCCCACCAGGTTCCTTTGTCCATGGGATTCTCCAGGCAACAATATGGGAGCAGGTTGCCATGCCCTCCTCCAGGGGATCTTCCCAACCCAGGGATTGAAACCACATCTCTTTTAGTTTCCTGCATTGGCAGGTGGGTTCTTTACCATTAGCACCAACTGGGAAGCCCCCCTTTCTACGTGTAATAAACACCAAACGGAGAACACCTTGTTCACACATCATTCTAATAAGCATTGATCATTGCCAAGTTGAGATATTCTGCATCTTAAATAGAATAATGATAGTATTATCTCAATTAGTTAAAAACATTTCACAGTATTTTCCCTATTAAGTTTTTCCCTTTTAAACTTTGGTGAGCTGTTCTGTTTGCGGCTGCCAATGTCCTGAAGAGTGCACTCAGGGCACTGGAGAAACAGTTATTGAAATGAAATTGCTGTGTGAGGGCCAGTATTGACCAAATGAAGAGGAAGTAAGCAAATATTACCAGCTCCAGCTCATAAACGGCTTCCTCCTCAACTAGGCTTCGGTTCAAAGGCTTTAAAAAGTATATACATTTATATACATATATACATACAAAAGGGGCTTCCCTGATAGCTCATATGGTAAAGTGTCTGCCTGCAATGCAGGAGACCTGGGTTCAATCCCTGAGTCAGAAAGATCCCCTGGAGAAGGAAATGGCAACCCACTCCAGTATTCTTGCTTGGAAAATCCAATGGACAGAGGAGCCTAGTAGGTTACAGTCCGTGGGGTCACAAAGAGTCAGGCACAACTAAGTGGCTTCACTTTATACTTACAGAAAGGTTACATATGTATGTGTGTGTGTTCAGTCTTGTCCACCTCATTTGCAACCCTGCAGACTGTAGCCCACCAGGCTCCTCTGTCCCTCGGATTCCCAGGCAAAATGGAGTGAGTGGGTGGCCATTTCCTCCTCCAGGGGATCTTCTCCATCCAGGAGTCAGACCGACGTCTCTTGAGTCTCTTGCATTGGCAGGCAGATTCTTTATCACTAGTGTCACCCCGAATAGGTAAACACCATAGAAAACAGGTAAATTTTCTGCCGTAAAACCATCTGTGTTAAGATAGATTTTGAGAATCACTCTTTTACCATGTATTCCTCCAAACTCATGGAATCTGAGTATTCTGTGGCTTTTAACAAGTCAGTAGACCTTGCTAGGAGAAGGAAAAAGGTGAAAGAAGAGGGACAGGATAATGAGGGAACCACCGTGCTAGTAGCTTGGTGAAATGCTTTACCTCTGTCGTTTCATGTAATCCTATGCAGCATGTTCCCTCTTTAGAGACAGAAAGTGAAATGTCAAGGGGTCCCACAAGCTGGAAGTTAGGAGGTAGTATTTGTACCCAGGTTTATGCTGTTGCTACTGCTTTCCAGATTTGCATGTTCTGTGCCCAGATTCTTGTTCAGAAAACTGAGATTGCCAGTCGATCTGGTCCAGGGACTTTTCCTTAACAACGAGCGTGGGGCGGCGGTCGGGAAGTGGAGCTTAAGTTGCCTTTTACAAAGCAAACTAAATATTAGTTGAGCATGAGTGAGACCACACTTTTCACATAAACTATATACAAATAGTTGCAAATATCCACATATTACTCACTGTACTCAGATCAGGCTTCCATCCTCACTTCTGGACCAAAATCTGTCCTGGTGAAGGTTATCATTGACCTCTGTGTTCAAAATCCCATGGCAATTTTCAGCTCTTATTTTATATAATCTATCAATAGCATTTGCTGCAGTTTTCTCCTGTTCTTCTTGAGTATCTTTAGATACTTAAAAAAAAAAAAGAAAAGAAAAAACTTACTTCTGAGACACGTTACCTTCCTGTTTTTTCCCTCCCATTTCATTTGGCCACTCCTCCGTCTCTTTTACCTATTTCTTCTCAGTCTCCTAACTTCTTTCTTGGAGTATCTGGAGATTCAGGTCTAAGACCTCCTCTCTTTCCTGCCTAAACTCGCTCACCAGGTAGTCCTCTGATTTTAAATACCAACTGTATGCTTATTACCCCCAGCTTTCTATCTTCAGGAGAAATCAGTTCCCTGACTGTACTCTCATATATTCAACTGCTTATTTGACATCACCACTTAAATGACTAATGGAGATTTCATGTTTTACGTACTTAAAAGTGAACTTCAAATCATCTCACCCAAACTTGCTTCTCTGTTATTGTCCATGTCACGGTAAATGGCAAGTCCATCTTTACAGTTGTCTGAGCCCCGACCTTGGCGTTGTTCTTGATTCTTCTCTTATCCTATTTTCATTGCAACTGCAGTCAGCTCTTCCTCCGAAACATCTCCAGACTCTGCTTACTTCCGGCCGTCCCCACTGCTCTGACTGTAGCCCAGGCCGCCATAATCTCTAGCCTGTCATTTCAGGAGACTGGTCTCTCTTTCTGTGCATGATGTCTTGCAGCCTACTCACCCAGCAGCAGAGTGATTGTTCTAGAATATGACAGAATGCCACTCCTTTGCTCACCCTACCTTGACTTGATTCTCCTCTGAGAATAAAGCTTAGAGTCTTTACAGCATCCTCCAAAGCCCATAGAATTTGTTCCCCAACCTTCCTACCAGCTAAGTCTCGGATCTCTTCTCCTCTGTCCCTTGCTTACTCATCTCCAGACACAATGACCTCTTTCTCTTCATTTAAAACCCAGGAGTGTCCCTCTTCCATGTCTGCCCAGCGACTCCCCCAGGTGCCTGAAAGGTTCACTGCCCCCTCGCCTTCAGGGATTTGCTTCCATATCTCCTGACCACCCTAGTTCAATGGCAGGTTTTCTTCAAAAGTATTTCCTGATTTTCTCATGCCAGTGATTTCTTTCTCTCCACCATATGATATTCTGTTTATTTTATTCATTTGTCTTGTTCATCCATTTCCCACTAGAATCTGACCTCCTTGTGAACAGGGGTTATTATGTCCTGGTCACCCAGGACAGTGCTTGGAGCATAGTAGGCACTCAGTAAATATTTGTGGAATAAAAGGGCAGATAACTTGAGCATAAATACCTTAATCTACATCTAGCAAATTACAGATCCTACTTGTGTATTTCTAGTATGGATTCAAATCTTCCTCCCAGGAGTGACTGAGAGAAATGCCATGTATCATCCTGGCTCATCAAGGAGAGTTGGAGTGCAGCCCTTTCCCGGACCCTCCTTCTCTGTATCCTGCTCTGGAGGTCACTGGACAGTCTCCGGAAAGTCTTTCCATCTGCAGGCCTATGCTTAGACACTGCAGTTTCAGTGCTGTATCTTCATCACCTTTATTGTCAGAGCTCTGGCTGTTCCTTTTACAAATTAGAAATCAAGGAAGTTAAATTTCCTTATTGGGCTTTGCTGAGTGCCCCTCAGCTCCCAGTGACTATGTACACTCCTGGAATTTCATTTTTCTGCTTTAATTATTTATACCTATGTGCATATGGTCATATAATCATTTATTCTTCTGGTGTAATCCATATGATGCCCTCGGATTCATCAACAATGGTGACTTAATATGAGCATGGTTATTTTATACAGATGTAAGGTCTTCCGCCAGAGACTGCCAGCCACTGTGCCTGGTTTCAGCAAGCAGGAAATGCAATGCTGGTGGTTCTTGCTGACCCAGCTAAAAGAGACTGAATGT
This sequence comes from Madoqua kirkii, assembly GCA_006408675.1. Taxonomy (NCBI): domain Eukaryota; kingdom Metazoa; phylum Chordata; class Mammalia; order Artiodactyla; family Bovidae; genus Madoqua; species Madoqua kirkii. The sequence continues at coordinate 19,670 of SJYC01056889.1, forward strand.
CACATTTCACTTCTAGGGGCTGTTGCTGGGTTTTGATAGTCCCAGGTACTATAAATAGCACTCCAGAGAACATTCAGGTACCTGGACATTTTCTTTGCAGTCCAGGTCAATGTCTGCAGAAAGTCACATGCTGCCTGGTTAGACACAAGTCACTTGCCCCTGAGTCGCTCCTAAGTTCTAAACAGACCCAGAGTGTGCATTTGCCACTCGCTCTCAGCATTCTTCTGCACCTCTGTTGATGCTGCTCTCCCTGCCTGCAAAATCCTACTCATCCTTAAAGATTCATCTCAAGTAAGAAAGCTCTCCCTGAGTCGGCTTCACAGATATGCCTTCTCGTCCCTCTCCGGCTTCTCCACAGCATGTGAAATATTCCTGTTGTCCAGCAAGGTCACCTTCACAATACGGTCTGTTACATAAGCTTATATATTCACACTCTCCTCACATCCCAAACTGTGAGTCCCGGGACCTGTGACTTCGCTGTCTTTGTGTTTATCCCCAACAGTTAGCAAAGGAAACACTCAGTAACATTTGTTGAGTGAATGACTGATTGTATGAATGAATGAAAGTGCATCTAAATAGGGGAATAGAATTCATTCGAGTTTGTTCCCAGCTTAATGCCTGTGAAAAGAATCCAGTGTCTAGTGGGGATTTTTCTATTTTCCTTAGCAGTTCCTCCCTGTTATATGCATGGCCAGTTTGATACCCCAGATGTGGTTGTATTGAAATCCACTTCAGGGAGTTAAAAAAGAAATGTTTCTTTTTCAAAGGAATGGGCTGGTTTGCTCCTGCAGGCTTCCTGTCATCCTTCTTTCTATGCACTCTTTTCACTCTGCCCAGTCTTCAATCAAATTCTCCAGTGGGGTCTGCTGTAAACAATGATTTGGTGAGAGGTTGTATGTTCTCTGCAGTGAAAACCCGCCTTGTTTTCTGTTGCTAGGCAACCCCATTCCAGCTGCCCTTGAAGAAATGCGCGGTGGTGGGAAATGGTGGGATTCTGAAGAAGAGTGGCTGTGGCCGTCAAATAGATGAAGCCGATTTTGTCATGCGGTAAGAGAGAGCTCCCACGGCGCGGCCTCCGCCTTCTCTCCTCTCCCTCACCCCTCCCACCAGCCCCGGGGCCTTTGGAGACCAGTCACTGGTGATTAACCAGCTGTAGCTTCTCTTCAGCTTCCGTCCAAGTTCACATACAAGTGAGTTGAGGAGAGGGCCAGGGGAACCAGGGAACGGGCCCCAAGAAAGCACAAAGAAAAGAAATGCTCAGAGGTCAAGGGGAGATACTCAAAGTGGAAACACTCATCTTATTTTAGATAATACAGTTGGGTGGCTGCAACTTTAAAACTTGTCCTTAAGACGAATTCTCAATGAATAAACGATTTCATGAGTTCATTTCATTCTGCACACTTTGCTGCTTTGTTTTTCAAGTAGTGAGTGGAATTCGAAGAGGCAGTGGATCTGTGCAGGACTAGGGAAACTGGAAGGAAGGAGGGGGAATACATTTTGAACAAAGTGGCAGCTTAGTAAGGGGAGTGGAGTGGTGACGTGATGTCGCTTGTACTGGAGTAAAGGGACTGCTAGGACACACCCAGCCAAGGATAGAGACCATGATACTGAAATCGTGCCAACCTGCACCATTGGGTGATTTTGACCAGAAGGAAAGACAATGAGTGATCAGATGGACACAGGCTTAGGATTGTCTGGGGGAGAAGGGAGAAGAGTGAGGAGGGACAGCAAGGCTGGAGAGAGCATGAAGGACACACTTTGGAATCTGAGCTGGAAGGAGGTTGGCCCTGAGAGGCATGGAGAAAGGAAGGGGTGCAATGGGGCCATATGACAGGGCCATTCAGAGCTGAGGGAGTAGAAGTAGGAAAGATGAAAGAAGATGGAAAAATGAGAGTTAGTGTCAAAGAATGGCCCGCTGCAACATGTGACTTCTTAATCTGACGTCACCTTCTCTGGGATGAGCAGATGTGTTGTAGACAAAGAGGACTTGTTACTGAAGAAATGTAGGAGCTTGGAGGCTACTCTGGGAAGGGGCTTACACGATGGCCCCAAAGTCTCCTTGAAGTGGGAATAAGTGAGGCACTGAGGCTTTGTGTTGGTCCCTCAGTTGTGCCTGACTGTGGCTCGCCAGGCTCCTCTGCCCATGGACTTCTTTAGGCAAGGATAGTGGGTGGGTTGCCACTTCCTTCTCCAGAAAATCATTTTGACCCAGGGATCGAACCTGAGTCTCCTGCATTGCAGGCAGATTCTTTACCTTCTGAGAAGGCTCTGGGGCCAGAACAACCGACTCCGCAAGCAACACAGAGGGTGGAAAGCTGAAGTGGGGTGGAGGTTGGGGTTTTGTGTTCATTTTCAAGGATAATAAAGATAAATAAATAATGGTCTAAAGTGACAAAACAAACAAAAAATAGGTAGCTGAGCGAACACTTAGCCACCTCTGGGCTCTGAGCTAAGCGGAGTAGGGGAGAGTAAAGCTTGTCTGAGAGTGTTTCAAGGAAACCATTTCAAGGGGAGGGTCAGGTTCCTTCTGAGAGAGCAAGAGTTGGTTCCTCAGAGGACTTCATCTTCATCTCACTGGTGAAGCCTGCGGCAGAGGGGGAATCCTTTTCTATCTTTCCTTTATGGAGGTGCCCTGCCCTAGTTTTTCCAGTGTGAGACTGTGTTTTCTTCTCCACTGTAATGATTAATTTTTGCAATAAAAATAGAAGACAAGAAAGATAATGAAAATAGAAGAGAGGAGAAGAAAAAAATGTAGTTCTCTTAATTCAGGTTAACATCTGCTTAGTGAGTACCTGATCTGTATTGTGTCTTCACTGGGGTTGGAAATGGTATTTTGGACAGTTCCATCGTGGATTTAGAATCTGGAGCTGTGTCATCACCAAGGTCAGGGTGGCTCAGAGGTAAACGATGAGTGAGTGGGGTCCTTCTGTAGGGAAGGGGTGTCTGAACGGAGCCCTCTGTCCATTCCACTCTGGGCACAGGCCAGCCTTTCCAAGCTCTGGGAAGGATACCAAGGCTCCACAGGGTTGTGAGCCATGGAGTGAGCGTGGTGAGATGGTAGCTATAGAAGCGGAGAAGATCACCTGGAGAGCAAGGAGGAGGAGAGCATAGGCACTCCCTCCATGACACTGGCATTAGCGGGGATCTGAGGGCAAGGAAGGCTCAGAAGAAGGACCAGCCTTTGCCGCAGACTCGCTCTGTGACCCACAGCGCACTATGGTACCTTTGCTGCAGCTCAGCTTTCTGATAATCTTGCAGACGTGGCTGCAGACAATTCCCTAAGCCTTTCCATTGTGGAAACTCTGATTATGTGATAATGTGACTATCATACAACTGTAACACATTCACGTAATCTAGTTTGATTTTTCATATTGCTCTCGAGTATAAGTTGACTTTCTTTTTCCAGAAACTATGTAAGGAAGAAGTGGAAATATTATATTCACAGATTCAGGAAAGTTAAGTGATTTTAAGACGTCTGAGTACAAGGTAGAAGGGGGCAGTACAATAAATGTGTTTTCTTAAATTATTCCTGAGCACACATGTGTGTGTCACCACATGTAGGAAGATGGATATTTTTTAAACTTAATGTTCAGAAGATCAGTATTAAGCATCTTATGGGGTTATCCATATTTATTTATTACAAATACACAAGACTACATTTGCACTGTATACAATCAATGTTGATATATTCACATTCCAAATTAATAAGTGCCTGTGATTAGGGTGCACAGCACAGGATTAAACAATGTTCATGGGGTGTTCATGGGATGATGATAGAGGTGAGGACTGAAAAGAATTCAAAGAAGGCAGCATCAAGACTAGAGGTATGTGTGCATGTGCCTTTGATTCAATTTCAAGAATGGGGCCATTGTCGTAACACATTTAAATCTTTAAAAAGCTTTATTTATAGTTCATGGCAAATAGATGTAGAAACAGTGGAAACAGTGGCAGACTTTATTATTTTGGTCTCCAAAATCACTGCAGATGGTGACTGAAGCAGTGAAATTAAAAGACACTTGCTCCTTGGAAGAAAAGCTATGACCAACCTAGACCACGTATTAAAAAGCAGAGGCATTACTTTGCCAACAAAGGTCTGTCTAGTCAAAGCTGTGGTTTTTCCAGTAGTCATGTATGGATATGAGAACTGGACTATAAAGAAAGCTGAGCACTGAAGAATTGATGTTTTTGAACTGTGGTGTTGGAGCAGACCCTTGAGAGTCCCTTGGATGGCAAGGAGATCCAACCAGCCTATCCTAAAGGAAATCAGTCCTGAATACTCATTGAAAGGACTGATGCTAAAACTGAAGCTCCACTACTTCGGCTACCTGATGGGAAGAACTGACTTATTGGAATGACCCTGATGCTGGGAGGGATTGGGGGCAGGAGGAGAAGGGGACAACAGAGGATGAGATGGTTGGATGACATCACCGACTCGATGGACATGAGTTTGAGTGAGCTCATTGGTGATGGACAGGGAAGCCTGGCATGCTCAGTCCGTGGGGTCACAAAGAATTGGACACGACTGAGTGACTAAACTGAACTGATAGTTTATGGAGCTTCCCCAGTGGCTCAGCAGGAAAGAATCCACTTGCAGTGCAGGAGATGTGGGAGACCTGGGTTTAATCCCTGGGTCAGGAAGATCCTCTGGAGAAGGAAATGGCAATCCCCTCCAGTATTCTTGCCTGGAAAATCCCAAAGACAGAGGAGCCTGGTAGGCTACAGTCCATATGGTCACAAAGAGTCAGACATGACTGAGCGTGCGCACACACACACACACACACACACACACACACAAAGAATTTATAATATGGGAGTAATTAAATGTTGATTAATTTTAAATTATTCTTATTTGACCACTTATGGATCTATTTATACATGGTTGATTAATACACATTTTGGGGGCATCCTGTGAAAACTGAGTTAATAGCCTATGTTCAAAATGAAACATTTAGTGAATATGGTTAGAAAAATGTATGTCTGATCCTAGACTATAGGGTACATGGACCTTTACAGTGAAAGACAAGATCCCAAAATAGCCTTACCTATGCACAATAGTGCATTACAGTTCAAGATGTTTTCCAGAACTGTAACAATGCCATAATTTCTTTTGCTTGGATTTTCAAACACATCTTTTAATGCTAAAATATACCTTTCCATATTTCAAAATAAACATTTGCTCTGTAACCAAAAGTGACATTTAAAAAAATAATATTGTTAAATATCATTTATCTTGAAGTTCTGAAAGACAGAGGTAACAGTGATTATATCCTGGCAAGAAACTGGGTGGCTCAGGAATATGAGTGAAGACAATATAATTTTGGTGCCTGTGAATTATACTCAATTATGTGTGTTTTATGTATAGAAGTATACATATAATTTAAAAAGGAATTTTTAAATGTATTCTATTCTCTTCTATCCAAATCCCACCCATCTCCACTCCCCACTTCAAAGAATTTTCATTTCTCATCAATTCTGTGGCCACATCCTCTATGATCCCAGGCACAGTTACTAAGATGCTTCAGCCAGTAATATCTGTTCATTGTGCCAATAAGCAATAAAGCAAAGTTTGAAACACTTTTACACAATTATGCCTTATAAGAAACAATTTGACTGTATTAAATGTGCCTTTTATTTAAATCTATGTAATTATCAATTTAGGAGTTGAGCTAAAATTACAGTGTGCTTTTTTTTCCCCTGAGAACTGCAGGGAGGTATCACAAGCATTCGTACTTGAAGAGAAAGTTTACCCAGAACAGTTATTTATACCAGAGTACAATGGCTTATTTTCCAGAAATGAATGCATAAAATATTATCCTTATTGTTTTAAACATTTCACTATGTTGTAGAATTTGGCATATAGTCTCTGGAAGTGTATTTCTGAGGTTTTGCTTTGTAATAGGAGGTGTCTGTATAGTCAAAGGTGTGATTTTTCCAGTAGTCATGTACGAATGTGAAAGTTGGACCATAAAGAAGGCTGAGCACTGAAGAATTGATGGTTTCAAACTATGGTGTTGGAGAAGACTCCCGAGAGTCCCTTGGACAGCAGAGAGATCAAACTAGTCAATCCTAAAGGAAATCAACCCTGAATATTCATTAGAAGGATAGATGCTGAAGCTTTAATAGTTTGGCCACCTGATACAAAGAGCTGACTGATTGGAAAAGACCCTGATGCTGGACAAGATTGAAGGCAGGGAAGGGGATGACAGAGGATGAGATGGCTGGATGGCATCACTGACTCAACAGATATGAGTTTGAGTAAACTCTGGGAGATGGTGAAAGATAGGGAAGCCTGGTGTGCTGGAGTCCATGGGGTCACAAAGAGTCTGACATGACTGAGCCACTGGACAACAAGAGAGATATGAAGGGATTCAGACATGAGCCATGGATCAGCCTACAAGGAACACACAGAAAAACAAAGTTGTTATTCATGAATACCAGCATTTACTAATGACAGAATAAATTGACTGCACTTTCTAGCAATAGAGTGTACAGTTTTAATATAGTGAGATTTATTCTCAAATGTTATGAAGGGCCATCAAGATCGAAGGGGAAGTGATAAATTAGGAGTTAGGAATTAACATACACACTACTATATATAAAATAGTTAACTAAGAAGGACCTACTGTATAGCACAGGGAACTATACTCAATATTCTGTCATAACCTGAGAATTTGAAAAAGAATGGAAATATGTCAGTATATATGTATGACTGATTCACTTTGTTGTAAACACTTGAAACTAACAGAACATTGTAAATCAACTATATTTCAATAAAAACTAAAGAAACTAAGTAAATATATTCATCCAAGGAAAGAGAGAAAAAGGTGCTTGAATTCTAGCCTGTGTTTTACCCTGGGAGTCCTGTTCATCTTGGCAGAGATCAGTGGAATCCCAAGGTCAGCACCATGGTCAGATGAGCCTGACCATTATGAGTAAGCTCATTCCCCAGCACAGCCCTCAGAAACCGTGTGGATGTGATGGGATTTTTAGATTGTGGATGCCTCAAGTAGGCTCTGAGACTCGGCTTCCCCCAGGCTTCTCACAATGCCCATTGTGTTTGTTTTCAATGGGCACTCAGCAAAAGTCACCAACTGGCTGACTCATTGCTCTGTGGGGAGCTGTCAGAAGAATCAGGATCTTATTATCAAAGGGCAGATGAAAGGAAGATTCCAAATCAAGTGAGACAAATTTCTACCTTAGATGCCCTGATGTGGTGGGAGTCACAGGGGTAACTACAAGAAAACATCAAGGAACTTGTGCTAATCAGCTGAGTCGATTCTCAGACAACCCCATGTCCTGGAGGCAATTTGTCTGGGAAATTTCAAGAGTTGGGAAATGGCTGAGGCCTTGATATTTTTAAGATCTTAACAACAAATAAATGATGCTTTACTTTGCTGAAATAATACAAAGTTAGAGGTGCTCTGATGGTTGGAGTCAACTTAGAGATATGGCCAGAGAGGAGAAATCAGGACTCAGTAATAAAAGAAAAATTCAGTGGAAGCTATAGACTCATTTGGGGTGGTCATAAATAATAAATACGTATTTAGTTATATTTATATGATCATGGCAACCCACTCCAATATTTTGGGGGCTTCCCTGGTGGCTCAGTGATAAAGAATCTGCTTACCTATAGTGCAGGAGACTCGAGTTCCATCCTTGGGTTGGGAAGATACCCTGGAGGAGATAATGGCTACACCCTCCAGTACTGTTGCCTAGAGAATTTCATGGATGGAAGAGCCTGGCAGGCTATAGCCCAGGGGGTCGTAAAGAGTCAGACATGACCGAATGACTGAGTTACCAAGATATAATAGTTCTGATATGGAATATTTTTGAGCTTTTGCTATGTGTGAGGCATCAAGGTAGGGACTTTTAAATACATTTCTTACTTCAATTCTGACACCCAGCTTATTGGAGAGGAAAAGTCATTATCTTCATTTTGTAGTGGGAAAACTGAGGCAGATGTCATAACTTGGGTAACAGCCCACTTGTAGAAAGCCATGAGATTGGGTTTGCAGTTGCAGCATTTTCCATTGTAAGCATTCATAAGACACTGCAGTCAAGGACAGCACCCAGGGCAGGGTGGTGTGTGTGGGAGGGAGGAGGGGGCTATTTCTATCACCTGTACTCTTTCCCTTGTCTAGACTGGGATGGTGGAGAATCACTGCATTTTTTTTGGATGACAAAACATTTTCACTGGAAGTCAACCGTACGCTGGTCTTGCATGCACTGATTTAGGTGGCAGTGTTTACCTCAAATGTACTCTTATAATTTAGAATTGGGGAAAAGAATGAAAAACACAAGCAAATACAATTCTTCCATTTCTCTTGAGGCTTGTTGGTATCCACAGAGAGGACTATAGGTCTTATATCTTCTAGGACAGGGATCCTAACCTCTGGGATCTAATGCCTCATGACCTGAGGTAAAGCTGATGTAATAATAATAGATATAAAGTGCACAAAGTGTAGTGCGCTTGAATCATCTTGAGACCATCCCTCCCACCCAGTTTGTAAGAAAATTGTCTTCCATGAAAATCAGTCCCTGGAACCAAAAAGGTTGGGGACCACTGCCCAGGGGCTACACTCCCCCAAATGCTCATTTCAAGTCTAATGCACCCTGACTTATCACCTCAAAAATATTTTGAATGGAATAAATTCACTCTAGTTTTATCTCTTTCCTTTAGTAGATCCCTTACCTCTCTCGCTGACATTTTCTTTCTTCTCACACAGAAATAGTTTTTATGACAACATTCTGAAGATGCTGTAATAGTCCTCTAACATCTATTAAAAGGAAGAGGTGACAAACATCATTTATTTGTGAACTGAGCTAGACTTGGTAAATTCCTACTTGCCAGGATAGTTGACGTGTTTTAAAAGTATGTAGATCATTCTGAAGTGCTTGTTTTGTTTTTCTAGATGCAATCTTCCTCCTTTGTCAAGTGAATACACTAAGGATGTTGGATCCAAAAGTCATTTAGTGACAGCCAACCCCAGCATAATTCGACAAAGGTAAGAATTTATGACTTCTGCTTGTGAGGAATTAGAAAGAAGGCCTTCAGGGTATTTAACATCTTAAAAACAGTGAACATAAATCAGTTTGGGAAACAAAGACAAAAACCATCTGGACTGGCAGGAAGGATGAAGGAGGGAATTGTAAACAAACTAGGCAAGATTAAGGGAATCCAAACACTGTTTCATCCTTCCTCTGGGTTTCTGTTTTTTGCCTTTAGAGATGGTAAAAAAATAACACGCGAATCCACCGTTTTTGCTCAAAGAAGTAATAGTATGTCATGTTTACTCATTACTACTACTTTCCAACTTGTTGACTTCAGTCCCACCTCATTGATTGGCATTGATTGGTGAACTGAAATCAGATCAGTTTTATTAAAGACAAAGAAATGACCACTTTGCTGATCTGCGTGCATGAAAATAGCAATACTGTGGAAGTATACAGTAATGTGTGAGTATATAATATTACAATATAGTACACCACATGATATCCAGTCAGATTTTGGGGGAAGAGATGGGAAATTCCTGCTCTAGTATCGATTCCAGAAATCTTGGCAGCTGCTGTGGGAGCTTTTGGGGGTCAGTCTGTATCTGATGAAGCCTAGCAGTGAGCTGGGAGCTGTTTTTCCAAGGACTGCTCACATGGAGAAACTTGATCTCTGTGAAAAGAAGACTTGAGCATCACCTTTATGCTGTCTCCTGTACACCAGCAATTAAGGGTAAAATATCCAGAGAGTCTGGGCACAGGCACTTGTCACCCAAGGAAGTCTTATCCTAGTGGATAGCACTTGTGTGTCACTTGATAAACAATGCTGCGCTCCTTGTTTTGGTTCTGAAGTAAGTATTCTCATAAAACAGATGTTCAGAAACACAACCAGGCAACTTTTAATTTGACAGAAACCATGAAATTACACTTCCAAAGTGTACCATTTACTTCCTCTTCGCTAATGCATCAGACTGTCTGTTTTCCAGTATTGAAAACATTATGTGCTGTTCATCTTTTAAATTTTTGTTGGTTTGTTGAGTTAAAAATGATACATTATTTTTTACTTAATATGCGTTGTTTTCTGAATACAAGAAAGCTGAGTGGGTGTTGACTCTGTATTTTTTTATTCTGTAAATTACCTGTATTTTTTGTTAATTTTGTGCTTTTTTTCTTTTAAAAAACTCTTTTCCTGTTGATTTATAGGAACGGTTTATATTATGTATGTAGCAAGTATTAATGTTTTCTTCTAATCTGACACATATTGTTTAACTTATGTTCTGTCAGAGTTCAACATTTCTATACAGTGAAATTTACTAGTCTTTTCTTTTAAAAAATTTTTCTGTAGACAGTCTTCCTTACCACATCCACTTTGGAAATGACATGTTAAATAAGGCTTTTAAGGGCTTCCCTGGTGGCTCAGCTGGTAAAGAATCCACCTGCAATGCAGGTGACCTTGTTTCAATTATCCTAATATTTTTTAATTTATTAATTATTGCTAATATTTTAGTGCATTTATAGTTTCATTTTCTCATTAAGAAACTTAATCCATTTGAATATCTTTATTTTTATAACAATGATTTTAATTTTCTCCACAAAAATATATGATCATTATAAGAAATTAAGAGAAAAATAAGAAAAAGATGGTAACAAAAAATTTACCCCAAACCTCACCATTTGTAGATAACTATAATTAACATGAGGTGAACTTTTTTCAGATATTTCTTATATTCTTCAGAACTTTGAGTGTACTGTGTCATTATCTTCTGGCACTCAAAGTTGCCAGTCAGAAACCTAATAGAAATTTACTCATTTTTTGTTTGAGGGAAAACTTTCTTTACCTCCTCTGCTAAAGTTTTTATACATTTATTTTTATCTTTGAAATTCAGAAAGTTTACCAAGACATATTTTATCTTAGAGTGGGTCTTTTTTCATTAATGTTGCTTGGCACGTTAATGGAGCCCCTTTGAGCTGGAAGACGTGGGATGTAGTGGCTGGGATGTAGCGGTTAGGAGTCTGTCCACTAAAGAATGCCGACTCAGGTTGCGCTTCCCTCTCACCCACTCACAGCTCTGGGAGCCTCACTGAGTTACTTAACACTTTCTCCTTCAGTTTTCTCATGTATAAAGCAAGGATAATAATTCTTACATAATAGATATAATGAATTAAACTATGTATATATGTATATGGTAAATATGTGAGTATATCTGTATCAATATATTATAATTATATATGCTTATTTATGCCTGCTATATGTAAGCAATATATAAATGTTAGTTATCATTAGTATTGTTTTTCATGTTTGTGAGCATTCTTTCAGATGCCTGATAATTTCTTCTTCTCCATTAGGTTTGCTCTCTCTTTCTAGTCCTCCTATTAGGTGGATATTAGAACTTCTAGGCATATTATCATTATATGTAACTCTTTCCTTGTACTGTGTAGCTTTGTGTGTGCATACGTGTGTGCATACGTGTGTGCATGTGTGCGTGTGTGTGTGTTATATCCCAAGTATTTTAGTTGTGTTCATTCTGCTATGTAGTCTACTACTTCCATTGTTCAATTGTTTTTGTTTTCCATGAGCCAAATTATTTTTCCATAGCATTCTTTATTGCTATAATGTCTTCTTAGGTATCATCAAGACAAGTTTTGTGTTTTTGTTCTTTCTATATGCAGATTATTCCTCCTATTTTTTTGGACTTAATGCTACATGGGTGATTTGACATTTTCTAAAATTTGTACTTTAATTTTCTGTTCATTTTTATATGATAAACCTTTTTGCTGTTGGTGTATATAGATGTATTATTTTCATAATAAATAGTTGGTTTTAAAAATGTTACTGAAAACCAAAATCACCAGTCAAATTTATGAGTTAGTAACTTAACTAAATGACCCAAAATTAGTGCTCTGTATTATCTTTAGTGTGATTTGTTTGTTGACATAGCTAATATTGCATAGCAAGGAATTAATAAGAGTAAGAAAATGAAACATTGCTCTTTTATAGTTTAGTTAACTACTGACCCTCACTCAGTCTTGTTTTTTTGGGATTATTTTATTTTTGAGGGGAATGGGAGGTCTGATCAGGAATATATTAGAAAATCACCAGTGATGATGGTGATGTCTCTTTCATTCAATTAAGTGGATTGAGGTTCTGGGAAAATTGAGAAGGATTCATATCAGATACAAGAGAATGAGCAAAAGATCATGAGAATACTTGCAGAATTATTTTTTTCTGCTTATTTAAATTTTTTAAAATAATTTCAACTTCACAAAAAGTTGCAAAACAAACAAACAAAAATATGTAGGCAAGTCCTTTGTACTCTTCAACCAGTTTTCTCCAAGGGTAGTGTCTTGTATAACCGCAGCGTAATACTTTAACTCTCATTTTGAGTAGGAAATAAAATCACTTTTAAGAACAAATAAATGTTCTTATGAAGGAGAATGAAACATTCAGTACATTACATTGAAGGATAAAAGATTCTATTTTTCTACCTGAATATGTGGAATTGGTGATAAGATTTTTTAAAGCATGTGAAAAAGAGTATTTATCTAGAACAAGACTTAGAGCAAGATGAGAGACTGAGATGGTGATTTTGAGAAATGTTTTAACTACAGCAGGAGAAAGCAAACTATTTCTTTCTTTAAACACAATAATTAAGTGTTTAAAAGGAAAAAATTTAATATAAAAAATTAATACCAGGCAAGCAAGAGTCGTTATGATTAATCTCAGGTCAACATTTAGTCAATGTTTTGGCATGCCAGGTTCTGTGTTTTCTATGTGCTTTGCCTCATTTAATCCTCAGAATAACCTAATAAGGAAGTATTTTCATGTGTGCTTTTACAGAACACAAGATGTAAATTTTGTCATCTGGTCATGTTCACAGCTGCTACTCATCAGTCTGGGACCTCACCCAGACTTGTCTCAATCCAAAGTCACTCTTAACCAGTGACCATGGCACACCTGATCTTTCCAGATGAGCCATATATTGCACAAGGAGACAATTGAGTTTTCACAAGTGATGTCATTTTGGAAAAGGGAGTGAAAGGTTTTCACTTAACAAAATGTATTCAATGTTGGAAGGTTTTCGAAGACAAAATCAAAATGCATACAGCAGTTCCATTTTGTGAAATAAGGAAAAACATAGCACTTACAATAATATTAGAGAACTTTATATACTTAACAATTAGCTAATAGGCATTCCCTGATGGTCCAGTGGCTGGGAGTTGGCACTTTCACTGTCGGTGCCCGAGTTCAATCCCTTCTCAGGCAACTAAGATCCTATATGCCGCAACTAAGAGTTTGCGTGCTGCAACTGAAGAGCCTGCATGCCGCAACCAAGATGGAGGATCCCCGTGACCCAGCCGAGACCCAGCACAGCCAAATAAATAAACACATATTTTTTAAGAACAGAAATTTTCACTCAGTAAGAAGGAGCTCTGCTATAGCCTTTGTCAGGATACCTTGTCTAGCATACATTCTCATTTTTTAAAAACGTCTTTATTGAGGCACAGTGGATATACTCCCCAAACTGCATATGTTTATTGTGTACAATTTGATGAGTCTAGCAGATGCCGACACCTGTGATACTATCACTATCATTAAGGTAATAAACATAGCCATCACCTCCTAAAATTTCCTTGTGTCCTTTTTTTTTTTTTTTGAGTGTGGTGTAAAAATAAGAATACTTAATGTGAAATCTGTTCTGTTAACAAATTGTTGTTCAATAGGTAGAAAGTGAACTCTCTTTGACAGCACCCAGAATGCAAGGATTAGCTAAGGTGTCTGGGACACAGATTAGAAAGGGCTCTGCAGTTGCAGTCACCCTCTGGATTGCACCTTTATGGCCTAGGAGAAGTGAGGGTATTCTAATGTGGCAGCAGAGTCTGTTGGATTTTTAGACCCATGGCTGTCATCGTCTTCTTTCCTTTGCTGGGTCTTCAGGTAGAGGCAGTAAGGATCTCTTCATGAATTTACTCTTCATTAACATACACCAGCTCTAACCCGTTGGTCTACAAACATTTTTGTTCCAATACTCTTTAAAAGAACTAAGGGAAGTTCAAGAGGGAGGGTGCATTACATATATCTGTGGTTGATTAATGTTGATATATAGCAGAAACAGCATTAATACAGCATAATACTGTAAAGCAATTATCCTCCAATTAAAAATAAATAATTTTTTAAAATATAATTTTTAAAATCCAACATTATTTCCTTCATCTTTTAAAAGTTACCTAATATTTTTGGCATAAAGTTAATTGTTGCCAAGTATGTAATTTTAGTGCATGCTGCATTGTGCATATTTAGATATATGGTTACAAAATCTAAGAAGTGCAGATTTAACTTTTTGTATGCTACATGTCCTCAGAGCCAAGCCAAAGCTCTTTGTCAAATTGATTCATTAAGTTGAGTTGGCTTTCTGTCAGAAAAAACCTGACTGCCTTCTATTCAGTTAAGTGTTAACATATAACACTTATATGGTTATATGGTAACCTTATATGGTTGTGTATAACCTTATATGGTTACAAAGTTAGCATATAACCTCACTTCTGAAATCTAATTATTCAGCATATAAATAAGGTATAGAAATTGCCAAGGATTGTCCCCCAGATAAAATAAGGCACAGCTCTCTTTCAATTTCTTATAAAGATCTTTTCGCCTTTTCTCAGAGGACACTCTTTCAGAAGCTATGTACCTTACAAATATTTCTTTCCTGGGTGACCAGATGGTGTTTGCACTCTGGGGCAATGCATCATTATAATATTTGGGATAATAGGAGGTATACCTCTCTTTTGTAAAGTGGAAAAGGGAAAATTATGAAAGTGGAGTTTGGAAAATAGTTGTTTAGACCATCAGATTAGTCTTGAGTAAATGTTTTCAAAAAACATGTATGTAGAGGTTGAGGATTTGAAAATTCATGGGAGCAAGGGGGATGTTAATATGGGAGCTTTACAGGAACAGAGTTGCTGAGGTGCTCATTGAACAAATATAGTTTGGAATCTACTCTGGGACAGAATATACAGATTTGAAGAAGATGGACAACTTACTCCCTGAAGTTACTCCCAATTAAGAGATATTCTGTGGTCTAAGTGTCCGTAAGGGGCTTAAGAGGTCTCTGAACACCTTTTGAAGTTTATTTTAAAAATTTATGTGTATATATTATATATTATTTATCAGATTTTCAAGGTTTCCATTACTCCTAATTGGTTTAAAGTTCACTGGCCTAAACTAAGTCATTCTATCCTAACATGATATAAAAGGAGAGATTATAGTTCGCAAAGCTTGTTTCTCAGTTTCTGAATAGAATTGAAAACTCAGCCATTTTGCCCATAACAGAAGGTCAATACATATTTGGGCCAGTGATGTTTAAACAAATAGAAACTGGAACTTAATTAATTGCTTTATTATGATACTAAGAATTCACTTTCGAACTTTGAGACTTCAACTTGGGAAGTTATTATTTGCAGTGACAAAGAAGAGCAGAAGTTTTCTGTGTGTGTGTGTTTCCATGTGGGCATATTAGAAACAGCAGTGTCAGGGTGAACAGCTTGGGGTCAATAATTATCTTTACTTTTGAGATCTCAGCAAATATATATGGGCTTCCCTGGGGGCTCAATGGTAAAAAAAAAATCTGCCTGCCAGTGCAGGAGATGCAGGTTTGATCCCTGGGCCAGGAAGATCCCTTGGAGAGGGGAATGACAACCCACTCCAATATTCTTGCCTGGAGAATCCTGTGGACAGAGGAGTCTGGAGGGCTATGGTCCATGGGATCCAATGGTTGTCACCTCTAATTTTACTCAAAGCAGTTGGGATTATGGAGATATCTGGGAGAACAATTATTTGTTGTATTGATGTACTTTTTAAAAATAATTTGAGCTTTGAAGAAAATGACTTGGGTCCAAAAAAGGTTATAGCAACTTCTGTTTAATATTTTATATGACTCATGCCCCAGACTGTGTTCCTCATCTCTTCTGCCAGCTGACTTCTTTTTCTTTTTCTCTCCAAACTTAGAACAACTTATCAGTTTGCACCAAGTTTTGGCAGTCACTGATAGCCATTCTGTCTTAACATCTGCCATGATGTAAGGGAATTTAAAAGACAGATGCTAGAACTGGAATAGAGAGAACGAACAGAAGACAGAGAAGAAATCCCTCCAAAAGGGTGTAAATCTGTGTGGAGTTTCAAACAGATATAGCTCTTAAGAAAACATTAAAATTAGCAATATGGAGAGTCCTCAGAGACTTCACTTTGACTTTTCACTTTCATGCATTGGAAAGGGAAATGGCAACCCGCTCCAGTATTCTTGCCTGGAGAATCCCAGGACGGGGAGGCCTGTGGGCTGCCATCTATGGGGTCGCAGAGTCTGACATGACTGAAATGACTTAGCAGTAGCAGAGATATAAAATAATAAATAAAAATTGTAGATAAACATGCCTGAGAACTTACTGAAATTTTCAGATGCAGTATATTACTAACCATGAAATTCTTATAAAAAAAAACATGAATCAAAAGTCAATAGTAAAACATGAAAATTCCATAGAGAGCTTTAAAAAAACCAAATAGGAATTTTAGAAATGAAAATATAATTGTTGAGATGGACAGACATCAGATTAGACATACCTGAAGACAGTATCAGTGAACTAGAGATAGAGCAGATAATTTGCGAGATACAAGATATGCTAGAAAATATGCTAGATTTGCTAGAAAATATGAAGATAAGACAAAGAAACTTGGATGATGGAATAGAAGTTGCTCAGTCAAGTCCGACTCTTTCAGACCCCATGGACTTCAGCCTGACAGGCTTCTCCATCCCTGGGATTTTCCAGGCAAGCTTACTGTAGTGGGTTGCCATTTCCTTTTACAGGGTATCTTCCTAACCCAGGGACTGAACCCTGGTCTCCCGCATTGTAGACAGACTCTACCATCTAAGCCACCGGGGAGGATGGAATGAGAAGGACTAAAATCCAGTCTTTATTTAAATGGAATTGTGGAATTATAAAATAGAGATGCTATGCAAGAGACCATAATTCAATCCCTGGGTCAGGAAGATCCCCTGGAGAAGTGAATGACTATCCATTCCAGTATTCTTGTGTGGAGAACTCCACGGACAGAAGAGTCTGGCTGTCTACAGTCATGGGGTCTCAGAGTTGGACATGACTAAGCAACTAACGGACTTCCCTGGTGGCTCAGACAGTAAAGCCTCTGTCTACAATGCGGAAGACCCAGGTTCGAGCCCTGGGTTGGGAAGATCCCCTGGAGAAGGAAATGGCAATCCACTCTAGTACTATTGCCTTGAAAATCCCATGGACAGAGGAGCCTGGCAGCCTGCAGTCTATGGGGCCGCAAAGAGTTGGAAATGACTGAGTGACTTCACTTAACTTGAAGCAACTAACACTTTCACTACTTTCAATGGCTGAAACATCTTCAGAATTAAAGAATAATATACTCCATAAAAGCAAAGTTATCAAACATGAGTGAAATTAAAATTGCAATTCACTAAATTGAGCTAAAGATAATAAAAAGCTTTTAAAAACAGCTAGAGGAAAAGGGACATTATCTGCAAAAGAATGATCATTAGAGTAAAAACAGACTTCTTCCAACAGTCAATGGAAGTCAGAAGACAGTGGGACAAGATCTTCCAAGTGCTGAGAAGGAAGCTATCAACATAGGAGTGTGTACAGATTATTTTTCAAATGATATAAAACATTTTCTAGAAAAACAGTAAAATTATTTATCATCAGCAGACCTTCACTGAAAGAAATTCTAAAGATTGTATCTCAGGAAAAAGGAATGTTACTTCAAAAGGAAAATTTGAGATGCAAAGAAGTTGGTAAACATATAAACAGATCTAAACAAACCCCACTTGCTGAAGTAATAATTATATATTATCGTTACATATGATATGTAGAAGCCACAGATATGGAGACCTACTTTAAGGGATGCGAGCATCCATGGACTGGGTCCTGGAACCAAGTCCTCGCGTATACCAAGGGATGACTATACTGGAAAACAGCATCACTTAAATTGAGAAGGAGAGACTGAAGTTGTTTAAAGCTCTTGTTTCAGTTTTTGTTGGTCAACAGCAAGTAATTCTCCATGGCTTAAACAACAGTCATTTTATTGTCTTTCATAGTTTCTGTGGGTCAAGAATTCAGGAAGGACCAGACTCGGGAGATCTGATGCATCAAATCAACTTCAGTGGTTTGCTGGAGTTGAAATGGAGAAGAATTGGAGCAGCGGGGGTAGGCTGGGCATCTCTCTTTCTCCTTGTGGTCTCAGGAACCCCTCTGTGGTCACTCAGAGCATGCTAGCTCAGGACAGTTGGACTGTTTGTATGGTAGTTGGCTTCCACCAAAGCTGGTATCCAGAGAGAATATGGCAGGCAGAAGTCATGGCGTTTTTATGACCTCACACTGGAATGACATAGAGGTCAGTTCCATCACACTTTTGTAGGTCGAGGCAACCACAAAGACCCACCCAGGGTTGAGGGGGAAGAGTCCTCTCACAGATCTTCCTGATATTAGGAGAAGTGTCAAAGTCACATTGTTAAAAGAATATGACTTCCTTTGTGGTCCAGTGTTTAGGGGTTCTGTCTCCCCAAGCAGGGCATGCTCAGGTCTGGTAGGATCCCACCTTCTGCATGGAGCAACTCAGACCTTGTGCTGCAACTACTGAGTGTGTGCTCTAGAGCCCGTGCTCCTCAACAGGAGAAACCACTGCAGAGAAACTCACGCACTGCAACTAGAGAAAGCCCATGTGTGGCAACAGAGACCCAGTGCAGCGCTCCCCCCCAAAGAATATGTATGCTGCTGTGCTCAGCCACTCAGTCCTGTCTGACTCTTTGTGACCCCATGGACTGTAGCCTTCCAGGCTCCTCTGTCCATGGGGATTCTCCAGGCAAGAACACTGGAGTAGGTTGCCATGGCCTCCTCCTGGGGATATTCCCAACTCAAGGATCGAACCCAGGTATCCTGCATTACAGGCAGATTCTTTACCAGCTGAGCCACAAGGGAATCCTGTGTATGCTAGGTCATCTTTGAACAACATAATTTGCTACTGTCTGCCTTAGGTCACAACAATTCATATCCCTCGACCATTCAGAGTAAACTTAACTCCTCCATGAAGACTACCAAGACTGACTTCATCACAGCATCAATTTCAAGTCCCAGAATCTCCAAAGAGTTGAAAAAAGGAGCACCAGCAATAACAGAAACCCAAAAAAGAGTAACTTGAAAATAAAAGTACAACAAGGGGATCCAAAAAGCTAAAATCGATTCTCTAAAATCGATTCTCTAAAAAGTTGACAAAAATTACTTAAAAGAGACATTTTATCATTTTTCTGGTGGCTCAGAGGTTAAAGCATCTGCCTCCAATGCAGGAAACCCCGGTTCGATCCCTGGGCTGGGAAGATCCCCTGGAGAATGAAATGGCAACTCTCTCTAGTATTCTTGCCTGGAGAATCCCATGGGCAGAGGAGTTTGGTAGGCTACAGTCCATGGGGTCACAAAGAATCGGACATGACTGAGTGACTTCACTTTCACTTTATCCTAAAAACAAAGAGAAAAATCTCTAGTGTGTGCAAGCACACATATCATGTTGTAAGTAATTTGAAAACAGTTGCACTCTTTAGATATCCAAAAATATAGCAATGGTTTGGTACCTTGTGTCCATGTTGATGGAATATTATGCAGTGATATGGAATAATGTTCATGAATAATTTTAGCAAATGCTAAAATGCTTATTTAAGTGAAAAATAAATATATAATTGCATGTGCTTCAATTATGTAAGATTACATGCCTAAAAGAGATAAATCAACATTTTCCAATTTTGCTGCAAAGTTTTATAATAGGAAAAAATCATTAAAAAGCAAGCTTAGTTATTTTACATCATCTCCTAATATTAACTCATTTTGATGATATAGTAGCTCCTCCAACAACAGAGGAGCAAACAATAGAATGAAGCCCTGATTGTGTGTGTATGTGTGTGTTCCTGCTTTTCCAGATCTAAGTGGGATTGGCTTGATCCCCAAATCTTATACACCAAATTCAGAAAGTTAGAACATTCTGTGCATCTTTTAGGGAACATTGTACCAGGAGCAGTAGAAGTGAGCCTGGCAATAAGAACCCAGCTCCTGACATGGAGTAGTTATCACATTAATGTCCATTTGTTTCTTCTCTTTCTCTTTCCCTCTTGTTACTGTTGTTCAGTTGCTGAGTCATGTCCAGCTTTTCGTAACCCCATGGACTACAGCATTCTTTCCATCCAGGAAGTTTTGATCCTCAGAATTAAGTAGCTGGTCAGATCAAATGTAACTGTAAAAAGAATAATTAGTACTCCAGTGTTCTTGCCTGGAGAATCCCAGGGACGGGGGAGCCAGGTGGGCTGCTGTCTATGGGGTCTCACAGAATCGGACATGACTGAAGCGACTTAGCAGCAGCAGCAGCAGTACTTAATTAGTAAATAAATATTGAAATAGCCTAAATTCTCATGATACTTTCATGCAGGTCCATTGAGAGTAGGTTACACTCCAGTGAGAAAGCTTAAGGGATTGACCCAGCAGGATTACTAAGTTTATATTTACTTGCAACACATTGAATTATAAGAACATGCCTCTGTATGTTTTTATTACTAAATTGCTTTAATTTGTTTAGTAAAACTTTTAGAAGATAAGAGATCTATTCTTTGATTTACCCTATAAGTTGTGAAATGCATTTTAACTTAAATGATATCTGGATATGCTCTCATATCCAGATCTCTGTGTAACTCACACCTGCACACACAACTACAGCCCATGAGGACAGGCATCTTAAGGATCAGGGTCATGATGTAAATTATTGATGCAGGAAGAATGCACACTTGTATGAGAGAGAACATATTTGATAAATATGATCCCTGGAGGCTCAGACGGTAAAGAATCTGCCGGCAATGCAGGAGACACAATCCCTGGGTTGGGAAGATCTTCTGAAGAAGGGAATGACAACCCACTCCAGAATTCTTGCCTGAAGAATTCCATGGACAGAGGAGCCTGGTGGGGCTATAGTCCATGGGGTCACAGAAAGTCATATGCAACTGAGCTAATCACAGAATCGGACATGACTGAAGCGACTTAGCAGCAGCAGCAGCAGTACTTAATTAGTAAATAAATATTGAAATAGCCTAAATTCTCATGATACTTTCATGCAGGTCCATTGAGAGTAGGTTACACTCCAGTGAGAAAGCTTAAGGGATTGACCCAGCAGGATTACTAAGTTTATATTTACTTGCAACACATTGAATTATAAGAACATGCCTCTGTATGTTTTTATTACTAAATTGCTTTAATTTGTTTAGTAAAACTTTTAGAAGATAAGAGATCTATTCTTTGATTTACCCTATAAGTTGTGAAATGCATTTTAACTTAAATGATATCTGGATATGCTCTCATATCCAGATCTCTGTGTAACTCACACCTGCACACACAACTACAGCCCATGAGGACAGGCATCTTAAGGATCAGGGTCATGATGTAAATTATTGATGCAGGAAGAATGCACACTTGTATGAGAGAGAACATATTTGATAAATATGATCCCTGGAGGCTCAGACGGTAAAGAATCTGCCAGCAATGCAGGAGACACAATCCCTGGGTTGGGAAGATCTTCTGAAGAAGGGAATGACAACCCACTCCAGAATTCTTGCCTGAAGAATTCCATGGACAGAGGAGCCTGGTGGGGCTATAGTCCATGGGGTCACAGAAAGTCATATGCAACTGAGCTACTAATGTGCATGTGTGCACGTGTGCACACACACACATGCATACATGCACACACTGCAAGTAATAATGAAGGAAAGGGCAAAAAGAAGGGATTACACGTAAGATAAAATAATTGATCAGAAGAGTCCAATTTCATATTATACCATTAGTGAAACTGAGCTGCGTTTTACAGTCTCTGGTGACCAGTTAGAAGCTGAGGCAGAGTTGACACTCCCTAAGTAGGGTTTGTGCATTGTGGGTCCTGCACATGTTAAGATTGGTTGACATTTAAAATATAACCAAAATGTGGAATGTCTGTTGTGTATAAAGGAAGGCATGGAAACAGCAATGAGTTGCCAATTTGATTTATAAACAAGTTATTTCAGAGAAATGCTGAAAGCAACTCTATATTTTCTTGTAAGACAGCAAAATAAAGCAAAGGAAGAAAATACTCATAAGTAGATGAAGCTGTATTAAAAATAGTTACCAAGATGGGTGCAAAATGATTGTCTCCGTATCAAATGTCAAATAGTGCAAAGTGAAAATAGGAAAAATTGCTGGTTCCTCTTTGTGTTGCCTGTGTGTGCTCAGTTGTTTCCCACTCTTTTCGACCCTATTGGACTGTAGCCACCAGGCTCCCCAGTTTCTAAGAATCGATGAAAGAAATGTCTAAGTGAGGAAGAGGCTAGTGGCAACTTCTCTTGTGGCCAGTGGTTAAGACTCCATGCTGCCAATGCAGCAGGTACAGGTTTGATCCCTGATCAGGGAGTTAAGATCCCACCTGCTATGTGCCTAAAAGATTAAAAAAAAAAAAAAAAAAGAGGCTAGTGCGGGGCTATCTGTAGCACTGTTATAAAATCATTGAGTTGTAGTTTCATTGCAGTATTCTTTTTTTCATGTATTATTGTTAAATAATATAATAACATCTCAGATCTGATGAAGTATGATTTCTTTTATATAAACAATACCTTCTAATTACTGAGAAATAAAAATGATTAGGTAGAAGGAAAGAATAAATGGAGGAAGAGTGACCCATACCAGAAAGAAACATTAACCATGGCATAACCATTAGGTATATAGGACTGACCCATGGAGAGGCTAGTAAGACAAGTATTAGTGTTATCCTGATTTTTCAATGTCAGGCAAGTGAAGAGATTGGCTTCAGTCAAATACTGTGTCAAATTGGCTTGAACCTAGGACTTTGGACTCCTTTGTTTTCCTGGAGAGTAGTTGGAGAACTATCACCTAGGGGTTTATAGTTGCTATCACAGCTTATATTTAATTGTTATCTCTGGGAGAGGAGGGAAGAGAAAACTCCAAGAGGCCAGGAAGGAGTTTACCATTTAAAAGGGAAAATGAGAATTTTTGATTAGGAAACAGTTGGGTGAAACTCCTGAGGAGATTTTTTAAAAAAGTGATTTATGCATTTGTAATACTACATACTGCAGCCAAGAAATTAAAAGATAGTTTCTCCTTGGAAGAAAAGCTATGACAAACCTAGAGTGAGCAAGTGAAGTTGCTCAGTCGTGTCCGACTCTTTGTGACCCTATGGACTGTAGCCTATCAGGCTCATCCATCCATGGGATTTTTCAGGCAAGAGTCCTGGAGTGGGTTGCCATTTCCTTCTCCAGGGGATCATCCCAACCCAGGTATAGAACCTAGACAGCATATTAAAAAGTAGAGACATCATTTTGCTGACAAAGGTCCATCTAGTCAAAGCTATGGTTTTCCCAGTAGTCATGTATAGATGTGGGAGTTGGATCATAAAGAAAGTTGAGTGCCGAAGAATTGATGCTTTTGAACTGTGGTGTTGGAGAAGACTCTTGAGAGTCCCTTGGACTCCAAAGAGATCAAACCAGTCAGTCTTAAAGGAAATCAACCATGAATATCCATTGGAATGACTAACGCTAAAGCTGAAGCTCTGATACTTTGACCACCTGATGGGAAGAATTGACTTATCGGACAAGACCCTTGATGCTGGGAAAGATTGAGGGCAGGGGGAGAAGGAGGCAACAGAGGATGAGATGGTTGATGGCATCATCAACTCAATGGACATGAATTTGGGCAAACTCTGAGAGATATGAAGGACAGGGAAGCCTGGCATGCTGCAGTCCATGGGATTGCAAAGAGTTGGACATGAGTGAGTAGCTGAACAACAGCAAAAATACTGTAGTAGCAAGATTCTGACAGCAGCAGGAGATACAGAAGAAAGAAAGAACACAATCTCGATAAATGTTAAAAAAAAAAAAAAAGAAGAAGAAACCACAGGATTACTACTGAGGCATGAAGAGTCAGAAAGAAAAAGACCCCAGCCACTGCAAGTTAATACAGAAAACTTTTGTATTAAGGCTGAATTTACCATCTTTCCTATTTCAAGTTGTTTTGTTGGGGGCTGTTTCAAAGAGAAGCACCCCATCACTAATTATATGCTTTTCTTCTTTGTAGCTTTAAACTCACCCCTAATGGCAACCCACGCCAGTACTCTTGCCTGGAGAATCCCATGGCGGGAAGAGCCTGGTAGGCTACAGTCTACGGGGTTGCAAAGAGTCAGACACAACTGAGCTACTTCACTTCACAAGCATTTCCCAGGCTTCACCTGTGGCTCAGCAGTAAAAGAATCGGCCTGTGAATGTGGGAGACTTGGGTTCCATCCCTGGGTTGGGAAGATCCCCTAGAGAAGGAAATGGCAACCCACGCCAGTATTCCTTGCCTGGGAAATGCTATGGACAGAGGAGCCTGGTGGGCTACAGTCCATGGAGTCGCAAAAGAGTTGGACGTGACTTAGCAACTAAACAGCAGCAAGAATTTCCCACCTGCACAAAAGGAAATTGATTCCTCGTTTTCAGGATAAATTGTGATTACCCCTCACTGGGTTTTCTTCTTCTATTATGATTCACCTTTTTACAGTCAATTCTCACAGCCAGATTATCTTGTGATATTTTAACTGAGATCTTTAAATGCTCCCAGTTGCTTTCCTTCAGATGAGGCCCTTATCATCACCTTCTGGTTCAACGTGCACTGTTGTGGGAATACTCTTCCCTGGGCTTCCTCCTCTTCTGGACCCCTCCTGCCATTTCTCCGCTGGAGCTGACTTCTATTCAGCTCCACTCAGGCTTGTGAGCCACACTCTCTGCTTCGTGTCCTTTTTTCTCATATGGGAGTAGTTTCTCTTTCTTACTGCTCTCACCTTCCATTAGCCGTATTCATCAGTCCAAAGAAACCAGCTTTCCTATATACCACTGAGAACTGGTAGGCAGTTCCACAGCATTTTTCAAGTCCATTTACTCTAACACTTCTAGATGGTTATATGCTGTCTTCTCTCTCAGACTTCCAGCATCTCCTGCTCATCCCACTTCTTCAAGGTGATAACCTTGCTTTCCACTTTCCAGAGAAAATAAAAGAGATGAGAAGGAGACCTCCCCGCTCCCCCTCCACAATCCCAGTCCCTCTTGCCTGGAGTTAATCCACCTTGTATTCCTTCTTCTTCTTCTTTTTTTTTTTTTTTTTTAAAGTACCTGTTTATAGTACAGCTTCCCAAATCTTTACCATTTGTTTAAGTCAGCAGTCCCCAGCCATTTTGGCACCAGGGACCGGTTTCATGGAAGACAATTTTCCCATGGACCAGGGGTGGCTGGTAGCTTCAGGATAACTCAAGCTCATTCACTTATTATGCTGCCATTGGTCTGGCAGGAGACAGGAGGCAGAGCTCAGGCAGTAAGTGGTGCGAACAGTGGGGAGTGGCTGTAAATAATGATGAGGCTTTGCTCACTCGCCCACCTCCTACCTCCTGACGTGTGGCCCAATTCCTAATAGGCTTCAGATTGGGGACCCCTGTTTTAAATGACATTTAGCTGTGTCAGCAATTTCAGCTTTTTTAAAGAATGAGTCCTGGAATCTTTGCACGTGTTCTAATGTATGTGTGCTGCGTGCTCCATGTCCAACTCTTTTGCAACCTCATGGACTGAAGCCCCCCATGCACCTCAGCCCATGGAATTTTCCAGGCAAGAACACTGGAGTGGTTTACCTTGCCCTTCTTCAGGGGATCTTCCCAACCTAAGGATGGAACCCACCTCTCGTGTGTCTGCTACATTGGCAGGTGGATTCTTCACCACTGTACCAGTGGGAATCATCATTCTAATCTACTAGATGCAAGTTGGAAGTCTAGAATCTTCCCATGTGTATCTGTATGTGTGATGTGTGTGTCTCTGTGTGTGTAATCTTCCTTTACTGTCATCCTAAAGATTCCCTTCACCTTTTACATGCATTGATCACTGAATTCATGTAGTCTGTATCATCTTGCTTGGATTATCTCTTCAGTTTGCTGGTGTATAGTCTCCAATAGCTTACCAAGAATAGGTACAAGGGAATTAAAGGTTTTGAGACCCTGTGTGTCTGAAATTATCTTTATTCTACTCTCACACTTGATTGACATTATTGTTAGAATTTTACTTCTTGTTTGAATGTCCTTTTAGCATTTAGAAGGCATTTCTCCAGTATTTTCTAGATTCCAGAGTTTCTTTGAGAAAAGTGATGTCATTCTGATTCCTTACTTTTGTATATGACCAGGAGTTCTGTTTCGCCTTGCATTCCAAGCTGGTCTTATCTTTACCTCCTCGTCTTCCTGCACCCCCAGTATTTTGAAATTTCACAGTGATGGGCCTTGTTATTACTGGCCTACTTTCATTTATCATGTTAGAACTCTGTGGACCTTTTTAATCTGAAAGCTCATGTCCTCCCACTTTAGGAAATTTTCTTGAGTTATTTCTTTAATTCCATGTTGTTACTTGTTAGTTCTCATCTTACTTTTCCTAGTAGTACCATGTGACACATTTGATCCTTCCTCTTAATGCGTCTTCAGTTAGCTTCCTGAAGCTTCCTTCACTTAGCTAGCTTCGCTTAGCTTCACACTCTTGATTTCATGCTGTTTCTAAAGCCACTGCTTCTTGGTAGCTTTTTCTGGCTTATCTTCTAAATCTATAAACATTGGAGTGGCCCAGGAATCTACCCTCTAACATTTCTTTCTCACTGTTTGTTTATTCTCTACAGACTTTCTCCCAGTTTCATGGCTTCAAATACTATATGTACTCTGATGACTCCTAAATTTGTACTGTAGCAAGGACCTAATTCTATAATCTCCAGGCTCATATATCCAACTCCCAACTTGGCTAATCTACTGGATATCGAATATGAATTTCAAACTTAAAATTATCTGTGCAGAACTCTTTTTTTCTCCCTTTAAGATCCATGGGTTCTGTCATCTTCTTTGTCAGAAAAAAACAAAGAAAAATTTTCGGTTGTTCACTTCAGAAGATTCCACTCATTCAGTTCATAAACCTTTGAGTCTGTCTTGGTTTATCTCTTTCTTGCATACCTTGCATTTGATTAACTCGACTGCCAGTGCTGATGAACCTTCTCTTAAACACTGTAACCATTTTTCACCTTATCCACAGCTACTACCTGGTCCAGGCCACCACGGTCTCTTTTCTGGTATATGCAATAGTCTTCCAACAAATTTTTATGCTTCCACTCTTACAACATGTGCCATTCAGTAGACTATTGTTTCTTAGCTACAGACACAGTTTTCTATACAGTGTTTTGTGATGTTGGAACCAGGACTCTACAAATCATACTTTTCCTTTGCCAGCTGGTTCCCTATGAGGCTTTCCAATAGGGGGCAATAGACAGAGACCGGAGGAAGAGGGTCTTTCTTCTTCCTATTGGTTCCTGTCTGCATCCTTGAGTTTCCTGTCTCCTTATGATTCTTAAGCATCACCCTAGCAACCGTCCCTTTTCATAGCAGTAGCTGAATCCAGTTGACAGTTTTTCCAACACTTTTAAGCCAGTCACCACACAAATAAGAAATTCTTATTCTTGTCTTTTTGTAAACCCACAACAACTCAATCTAAGCAATAAAGCCTGTTGTATTAGCATAAAATGGAAGAGTTAGTCTTGACCATCCCAAATTCTTTTGTCTCCTTATTCTCTTTTCAGGCACTTTCTTCCCACATGGACTGGTTTTTCTGCTTTAAATTTTTGCCTCAGCCTAAAAACAATTATTTTCTGCGATGGTCTTCACCTCAAGGGTGGAAAAATGGCCAGTATTTGTTAATCTGATCAGTTGCTTGCCTGTTGCCTGTCTGGAAGTGCAGGTGTTACTGGCAGGGGTAGTGATGGTAGCACTGATGGTATTTCATATCAGGATCTCCAGCAAGACACGGGTCTTTGGAAAAACATATGCAGGATGATAATATAATTATATATTTAAATATTTACATTTGGAAGATTTAAGAAACGTTTTTGTTGTTTTCACAATTCAAATTAGATGAAATCATGTTCAGTAACATTTTCTTTTGGTTGTTTGGGATTTACAGATTTGTGATTCTTAGTGGAGGTCACAGCTGCCCTGGGAAGTACAGTGTAGGGACAGTGATCCAAGAGATCTTAATGTTTATTTATTTATTTTTGCCACACTGGGTCTTTGTTTCTGTGCGAAGGCTTTCTCTAGTTTTGGTACATGGGCTTTTCATTGTGATCGCTTCACTTGTCATGGAGCATGGGCTCTAGGGATCTGCTGCTGCTGCTGCTAAGTCGCTTCAGTTGTGTCCGACTCTGTGCAACCCCATAGAAGGCAGCCCACCAGGCTCTGCTGTCCCTGGGATTCTCCAGACAAGAACGCTGGAGTGGGTTGCCATTTCCTTCTCCACTAGGGATCTGAGGTATGTGGAATTTTTCTGGACCAGGGATGGAACCAGTGTGCCCTGCATTGGGAGGTGGATTCTTTTCCACAGCCCACCAAGGAAATCCATAATGTTTATTAAGGAGAAATTTGGTTTAAGAAACTCTGCTTTATATTGTCTCTTTCTTTTATTTCAGCATCCTATCTCCCATTCCAGTTATGGGGAGTTCCTTCTTTATAAGAGCCCTGTCCCAGAGGCAGGACCCTGTGATTCAGATCTTTTCAACACCCAGTCCCCACTCTTTTTTTCCCTAGGACAGTAACAAGTCATCTGATGAACAGATCTTTATTGACATTTTAATGACTGATAATGGGTTCGTGTTTTATTCCTCTCAGTGTCTTTATGGAACCACCTAGAGGAATCTAAGTGCTTTAGCAAATGAGAATAGTTCTCTTACTCTGGAAATGGCAGATACCTCCACTATCTTAGGAGTGGGAGCTGGGGAGGTATTTTCTGTGAAGGATTGGAAAGGAGTCAACTTTAGGGCTGTTTATGTCACAACAGGTATACAGCTGGTTATTCCTAGAGCTGACCCTGCTGCCACAAGATTAATGATGGTTTTTGGAGAACTAATGGGAAACAGACTCTGCTTTTTTTCTATGTCGCAGAGCCTGTGGTCTGCTGCCATCTTCTAAGACCAGAGGCTCCTGAAAGGTTGTCTCCTTCTTAGGTTATATCTCAGCTCATCACTGCAACAAATTCTGTGAAACAAAAAGGCTGCCTTTTTTGAATCTTTGCTATATAATAGCCTGTGCCAGATATCACTGAAAAGTCCAGAAAGCATAGGCTTCCTAACAAATTCTCATTAGAGACTTGTTTTCTGATCAGAAACACTTGTGTTATTGTTCAGGAGCTCTCAGTTATTATCTGAACATTTTCCTCCTCCCTTGAGATGCTTTTCTTTCTTTTTAAACTGAAGTACAATGGATTTGGGCTTCCGAGGTGACTCAGTGGTAAAGAATCCACCTGTCAATGCTAGAGATGTGGGTTTGGTCCCTGGGTCAGGAAGATTTCCTGGAGAAGAAAATGGCAATCCATTCCAGTATTCTTGCCTGGGAAGTCCAGATCAGAAACACTTGTGTTATTGTTCAGGAGCTCTCAGTTATTATCTGAACATTTTCCTCCTCCCTTGAGATGCTTTTCTTTCTTTTTAAACTGAAGTACAATGGATTTGGGCTTCCGAGGTGACTCAGTGGTAAAGAATCCACCTGTCAATGCTAGAGATGTGGGTTTGGTCCCTGGGTCAGGAAGATTTCCTGGAGAAGAAAATGGCAATCCATTCCAGTATTCTTGCCTGAGAAATGCTATGGACAGGGAGCCTGGTGGGCTACAGTCCCTGGCATCACAGGAGTTGGATGCACCTGCAAGACTATACCGTCACCACTACCACCATGCTGTGAGGATGGCCATGGCTACCAATTTTAAGCTACAAGTGTGATGTCTGATTGGAACTGAGAAGTGCAAATGACCCATGTGCCTTTAGGAGCTAACTTTATCTGGATCTGTTATTAACAATTTGAGAAAAAAATAGCTTAAACATTCTATTTGAGCTCACATACCAAAATCCCTGGTATGTATTGTATACTCCTTATATTAGTTGTTATATAGCCATAACAAACTGGGTGGCTGAGCAGTTGTATTATCTCGCAGCTTTAGAGGCTGGCAGTCTGAAATCCAGGTATCGACTTAAAGATCATCATTGCAGTCTCTGCCTTTGCCATCCCATGGCATTCTCCCTGTGTGCTTATGCATGGCACGTGTCTTCTCGTCTTACAAAAATATCAGTCATTGGATTAGGGGACCATCCTAATCTGTTGTGACCTAATTTTAACATAACTAATTACATCATGAAGGCCCTATTTCCGAATAAGGTTGCATTCTGAGTTTCTGGGTGGACAAAGATTTTGGGAAGGACTCTATTTAACCCAGTGTAAGGATTAATACATGAAACGTAAGAAAACAGGGACTTGCCTGGTAGTCCATTGGTTAAGAATCCACCTTTCAATGAAACAGACACAGGTTTGACTCCTGGTCAGGGAACTGGGCTCCCACGTGCCTCAGGGCAACTCAGCCCCCATGCCACAACTGGAGAGAAGCCTGCACTCTGCAACCAGAGAAGGGAAAGATCCCTCATACCGCAGTGAAGGTCCTGCATGCTGCAGCTAAGGCTGGATGCAGCCAAATAAATAAATAAATAAATGAAATCTTAAAATAAGAATCAGGTTTTTAAAGAAAAAGACACCAACCACACAAAAATAACATTAATGTTACTATTTATTTGTTCTGAATATGGAATGCTTTCTGCTGGCAGAGATCACAGGAGGATGATTATTTGACTCCAGAACTTTTAAATTTCTTCATTCCCAGAACATGAATAAAGTAGAAAATCCGAAATAATTTAGGGGAGAATTTATTCAGTTATGAAAAGAAAAAGGGTAAAACTCTTCCATATTTAAAGATAACATGTAAATAGACATTAAAAATATTACAGCCCAGGAGATAATTGGATGTAAAGGTGGAAGAGTCACAAAGAAGTGCAGAGGGCTCATGAGATGAGTAAGTATTCACAGTATTGATAGTTAAATACAATTACATCAAAATAGCAAGCTATCTATTTTTAACCATCAGAATAGCAAAAATAAAGAGAAACAATGATGATGTTCATTCTCACAGGAGAACAGTGGGGGACTAAATTAGTGCAATCTTTTCTTTTAGAAAAACGAAAGAATTGACACATATTAAGAAACTTAAAAATGCTCTTGCCTTTTGAATTAGTAATAACACTTCTGAAAGTCAGTCCTACAATGATAGTCTTGAAATCTGTATAGCAAAACAAAAATAGAGAGGGAATCAAAGAATTAAGTCTTTTTCTTTTGAATAATTAGAGACACTCTATTGTTGAAGATTTATGGTGGAAAATGTAATCCATTCTGGGTAGTCTAGGCATAAAGGAACTTTTAAAAATGGATTTTAAAATCACTGGGAGGCTGATGAAGCATTGAGGAAACAGAGAACAGCTCCCAAAGCCACACTGCAGAGCAAGTGGGATCAGCTGGGTGCAGAGCAGGAAGCCTGCCACAATGAGAAACCACACCAGCAGCTGCCAGCTCCAGACTCCAGCTTCTTTAGTCAGAATCTGACTTGCAAAGAAAGACAGTTGTTTCCAGTTTTGTTCTGCACTCCCGAGACTGAAGTTGTTCATTTGGCTGAATTTCCATAGGAAATGACCAAGCAAAGACACTCAGTTGGAGTTAGTTGAGTTTCCGCAGCCTCGGTAAAGTCCTTCTGGTCTTTCTTTCCCCACTTCTGTAGAATTTCCTGCAGCCAGTACTTCTTTCTCCTTGCTTGCCTCAGCTATGATGTTCAGATCAGAAATGGCAATCAGAGAATATCTGTCTCTTAAAAAAAGCTAAACACTTGGAAAAAGAACCTAGAATCTTCAACTGAACAGTCACCGTGAAAATTGTTAGAGTTGGACCACAAAGAAAGCCGAGTGCCAAAGAATTGGTGCTTTTGAACTGTGGTGTTGGAGAAGACTCTTGAGGGTCCCTTGGACTGTAAGAAGATCAAACTAGTCAATTCTAAAGGAAATCAGTCCTGTATATTCATTAGAAAGACTGACGCTGAAGCTGAAGCTCCAGTATTTTGGCCACCTGATGCAAAGAACTAACTCACTGGAAAAGATCCTATTGCTGGGAAAGATTGAGGGCAGGAGAAGGGGACGACAGAGGATGAGATGGTTGGATGGCATCAACGACTCAATGGACATGAGTTTGAGCAAGCTCTGGGAGTTGGTGATGGGCAGGAAAACCTTGCGTACTGCGGTTTATGAGGTTGCAAAGAGTTGGACATGACTAAGTGACTGAACTGACTGAATATTACTCACTTTTCTTCCACATTGACTTCTTATTTAATTAATATTCCTTAGGTATTTTGAATGAGTAGTTTTTACCAACTGTGGCAAAGACATAAACTCTTTAGTGTCCTTTCTCTCTTCCTTAAGTGTTGGAGATTTTCTTTTTGGAAAATTAGAGGTTTTCTCATGTACCTCAATTCCTGAAATAAAAACTACTCAAGAAGAGCAAAAAGATTTTTGTTTGTATTTTTTTTCCCCTATGACTCCTTGTGAGTCAGCTTCTCTTGCTGAACGTTTCTCTGGACCATGCTTTTCCAGCTCAGCATATGACCTAACAAGACTTCTCAGAGATTCTGAGGAATAGTTAACTGCTCCACCTAGTTGCAGGAAACCCTTATAGGATGATGCTAAATGGTATTGACTAATGTGTTAAAAATAAAATTAAGCCAAAAGCAGATACAATAAATCAATGCATTTTCCCCCAAAGTCATCCTTCATACAAATATATTTGGTCTGTCATCCTAAAACACTGTGATTATAGAGCACGAGATTAAGACGATTTCAGCATATATACTGTTCTCTTTTTTTAACCTTTCTTTCCCAGTTTTGAACAGTGGCAGAAATTGGTATTAGTCATGTTTTTCAAGAGATAGGAGAATGACTTTTGTGTATATATAAAATATGAAATTTGTTATAAAATACTTTCTAGCTTAGGTAGGCACTGACTCAGGACAGATAGAAATGGAAGAAATCACTATTTGCCCCACATCTATGTTTAGGTGCCAAAGATAGTTAACTTTAAAAGCTGATGTAATCCTCTAAAACTTGAATCACAACATTAAAATAGATGTTCTGTTTTCAACAACTGTAATATAATTAACTCTTAGCCTTGTTCTTACCTAGCCATAGAATCAACTATTTTGTAGTCTGCTGAGGTTTGTTTGGAGCTGTTTGCAGTTCATGATTAGAAAGAATTAGAGGTGAGAGGAATGGGTGTATAATAGTCCTTGAAGTTGAGAGCAAGTGGGACAGACCTTTTTACCTCCTCCTCTTTGTTATTTTCTTCCCTTTGCTGTTTCTCTCTAGATTGTTGTTCATTGTGGCAGATAAAGAATGGAGTCAGTGATAGGGAAAGAAGTTAAGTGATTTTTGTTCCTTTTCTCTATTTATTTCTCTAATTCTGTAGCACACAAGCTTTTGATCCCCTGATTTCATCTTCCCATTTGTTTGGTAGCATTTTTCATTCACCTCTTCTTGTTGTCCCTTTGTTCCTTTTCTTCTGTTCTCTTTCTTTTTTCCTTTCTTTTCCGTCTGACCTCAGGCCTCCTTTTCTTTTTCCCAGGTGATGGTATACATTGGAGAGTTGAGTATTAAGAGAGTGTGTGAGTAGGGTGTGTGTCTGAAAGGACCACATGTCTCTCCAAGGCGACTGGCAGCCCAAGTGGAGTCCGTGTTGGTGCTGGGAGGTGAATTAACAATGACTGAAGAGTGTGTGCAAAGGTGGGCTTGAGATAATATCTCCAGATCTCCATAGCCTCGCTGGATATTTTGAGAATTATGACATTTCCATATTGCCAGTAGAAAGATACAGAAACATTCGAATACCAGTGGAGGGGGAATTCTCTGGCAGTTCAGTGGTTAGGACTTTGCACTCCCACTTCAGGCGCATGGATCCGGTCCCTGGCTGGGAAACTAAGATCCCGTATGTGGTGCTCCCCGGCTGGAAAAAAAAGTACCAATGCAGAAGAAGAGGCTCCAGATTGGGGAAAGGCAGGCAGCCATGGATTACAGAACAGTAGAGGGGACCATGACTTGAGTAGGAGTCAGCTTGGTGTCCAAAAAAACCACACACACTAACCACATCTCAGAAACACTGGAGCTAAACCCCAAGAATCCGATAACAGCAACCACACCAAGTTAGAGATGACCAGAGAATCCATTATTTCTATGAGACTCAAGAAGGGAGAACAGCAGGAGAGACTTCCTGAAAGAGGAAATATAGCTCTGTTGGATTTTGCATTTTATCTTTTTTATCTTATTTTATTAAAGATTTTTAAAATTTGGATCATTTTCAAATTCTTTATTGAATTTGTTACAATATTGCTTCTGGTTTATGTTTTGTTTTTTTGGCCACAAGGCATATGGGATTTCAGTTCTCCTACCAGGAACTCAACCCAAGCCCTGGATTGGAAGCACAGAGTGTTAACCACTGGACCTCCAAGAAAGCCCCAAGTTTTGCATTTTAAATAAATTAAATATTTACCCCAAAGACTGTTTTACTTCAAAAGACACTGAATTACTTTAAACTGACAATTGAAGGTTTTCTTCTGTCATTAGTAAGAATATAACAAGATGAAGGCAACTGTAAAGGGTAAAAAGTGAGTGAGACTTTTCTGAGTAGTATGTAAATTTCAGTCCTGCTTTTAGGTGTGTGTGTGTGTGTGTGTGTGTGTGTGTCTGTGTGTGTGTGTGTGTGCTGAAAGATGGAAATCAGTGTGTTAATAGAGGTCAACTCTGAATGGTGAAATTGTTATGTGATTATTATTTTATTTTTCCTTCTCATCATTCAATATGTATTTATTGAACATTTATCATATGCCAAACATGCTTCTTTATGCTTATCTATATTTCTTAATTTCTCTACAGTTATACAATTACTATGTTTCACTTTCATAAAGAGAAAAACATCATTTAATGCTACCTAAAAATGAATTTATCCAGTTTACTCATAGATGTGGTATTTCAATGATCTGTATCCCACCATGTGAGTTGTAAACAAGCCTTGAAGTTGGATTCTTCTCTTCCCAAGTATATGTGTATGAGTTTCAGTTCAGTTCAGTTCAGTCGCTCAGGTGTGTCCAACTCTTTGCGACCCCATGAATCACAGCACGCCAGGCCTCCCTGTCCATCACCAACTCCTGAAGTTCACTCAGACTCATGTCTGTCAAGTTGGTGATGCCCTCCAACCATCTCATCCCCTGTTGCCCCCTTCTCCTCCTGCCCCCAATCCCTCCCAGCATCAGAGTCTTTTCCAACGAGTTAACTCTTCACATGAGGTGGCCAAAGTATTGGAGTTTCTGCTTCAGCATCAGTCCTTCCAGTGAACACCCAGGACTGATCTCCTTCAGAATGGACTGATTGGATCTCCTTGCAGTCCAAGGGACTCTCAAGAGTCTTCTCCAACACCACAGTACAAAAGCATCAATTCTTTGGTGCACAGCTTTCTTCCCAGTCCAACTCACACATCCATACATGACCATTGGAAAAACCATAGCCTTGACTAGATGGACCTTTGTTGGGAAAGTAATATCTCTAATTTTGAATATGCTATCTAGGTTAGTCATAACTTTCCTTCCAAGGAGTAAGCGTCTTTCAATTTCATGGCTGCAATCACCATCTGCAGTGATTTTGGAGCCCCCCAAAATAAAGTCTGACACTGTTTCCACTGTTTCCTCATCTATTTTCCATGAACTGATCAGATGCCATGATCTTAGTTTTCTGAATGTTTATGAGTTTAGTTAATTGTAAATTCCAAGCTTCTCAGTAATCATTTTGTAGAGCTTATACAGAGCTTACTTCCTACACAGACTTTTTCATTCACAATTTTAGACCTACTATGTCATGATTATATACAAACCAGCATTCTGTCTTGATTTTCAGAAGTAGAGCAAGCTTGCTGAGTAGCACAAAACCCTAGTGATCAAATAAGTGTACATAAGAATGGATTAGAAAGGTTCAATGGAAGTTAAGTCTGGTAGTTGATTATGCTTTAGAGATAATGACCTTTCTATGTAATGACCACATCAAATACAATGAGTGTTCTTTGCAGATCAGTCATGGACACCCTGACATGTCTTGTGGCTGCCTGTACAAGTAATCTTTGCAAGGTACAGGTGGCACAGCTAGTGGGATATTTCAATTAGCTCTCCCACGACTATTAAATACACTCTCTGGTGGCTTTTGGGATTTTTAAATGATTACTTGATAATAATTTTATTTTTAAAAGTTCTCATGAAGAAATATCCCCAAATTAAGTCCTGTCTTTTGGTGGTAGTATCTAGCATTCAGCCTGCACAGTCATCCAAAGTAAAGTAGAACATGAAGACTTTGTTCCTTTGGATTAGTCAGTGGACTGCACAGGGATACAAGTGCCCCTGCTCTCAACTATTTCTTGGCTCTTAAGTTCAACTGATTATCCTCCTCTACACCCCTGCCCCCAGATACCTAGAGGGAAAAGATCCCTTTCTTCAGACTCTTCCCAGATTTTCAGTTTGAGTTGAGTTTATACCACAAAAGAAAAATGCAAGTTATCTTCTAACTTTTTGACTGAGAAGTAATCAAAGAAATAAGACTCTACCCACTCCAATGTTCTTGGCTGGGAAATTCTATGGACAGAGGAGCCTGGCAGGATCACAAACAGTTGGACTAATGTGTGAGCAGCTAACACATTCACATTCAACGACATTAAGACATTATTTACTTTAGATTTATGACAGTGATTTTATTGACAGATTTTTAAATTAAATAATCAAATAATGAAATATATAATTAAGTAGATGTGATACCTAGAATAAACAGTAAAGATGTTTGTACAAATGGTTCCATTAACTGTTTTAAATTACATTTTAGAGGGCACAAATACATTCTTTGTGATAAATAAAGATATTACTTTTTATGGTATTTTGGATAAATCTCATTCTTTCATAAAACTTTGATGATATTTAGCTTTTCTCATTTTGATTATAGGAAAGATTCTTTAATATTCCTTTTTTGCTCTCAATAAATCTATGACAAATTGCCTGATGTTGACCATTTTCACTGTCCCTTAGACTTATTCTTTTCTTATTCCCAAGTGTTCATTGACAGTTTGAATATCAGTCATGTATTTAATTTTTTCCACAAAATAATAAAAATTGACAAATGTACAGTTAATACTCACTTCAGTATTCTAGAAATACCTATATAAACTTGTGCCAGGCATATCCTGCCTAGGAAGTAGCTTTTCTGTTTGTTTATAACTTGTTCCTTTGGCAGTAATATTTGCTTTCTCTGAGTTCTTTAAGAGTCAGTTTCTCATCACTTGTTCTTGCAGAGAGAAGAGGTAGAAAGATGATGACAGCGATGATGATGATAATGCCGGTGATGATGTTGATGGTGACGACAGTGTAATAGTGGTGTTGATGGTGAATATGATAATGGTGATTATGATGATGATAGTGATGGTGGTGATGATGGTGGTGATGTTGACGGTGATGCTGGTGAATATGATAATGGTGATTATGATGGTGATGGTGATGGTGATGGTATTGATAGTGATGATGGTGGTGATGATGTTGATGGTGATTATGGTGTTAATAGTGATGATGATGGTGATTGTGATGATGATGATGGTGGTGATGATGACGATGTTGACAGTAATGATGATGATGGTGGTAATGATGAAAGAGAAAAAACTGTAAGAATTTGTATGTGCCAGACACTCTCCATATCATACATATGAACTCAGCTAGACCTCACAGTGACCCTATAACTCAGTGCTCTTCTCATCTCCATCTTTTTTCAGAGAAGGAAAACTGAGGCATAAAGAGATGAAGTAACTTGCTTAAGGTTGCATGGTTTGCATTGAGCAAGGAGGAGACTGAGTGTGTAGTCTTCTCAAAGTACCCTCTCTGTAATTGGAAGGCCATCACTGTATTAAAATCTTCATGAGACACAAATAGGGCAAAATCTGTTGGCTTTTAAAGTGGAATCTATTTTTTAAAATACAGTATTACTGTTTTGTGCCAACATTGCCATATATTGTTACCTATATGGTCACATTCCACAGATTAGAATATACCTCACTTAATTTTATATCTTAAAAGAAATCAATATCTGTTTTTAAAGTTTACTGTGGCATTAAATTCCCACAAAGATGGAAAGTAGTGAAGCAAGTAAAGTGTTTATTGCATGCATGCTAAGTCCCTTCAGTCGTGTCCAACTCTT
The DNA here is from genome assembly GCA_006408675.1 of Madoqua kirkii. Lineage (NCBI taxonomy): Eukaryota > Metazoa > Chordata > Mammalia > Artiodactyla > Bovidae > Madoqua > Madoqua kirkii. The sequence continues at coordinate 57,965 of SJYC01056889.1, forward strand.
TGTGATCCCCATGGACCATAGTCTGCTAGGCTTCTTTGTCCATGGGATTTTCCAAGCAAGAATGCTGGAGTGGGCTGCCGTTTCCTTCTCCAGGGCATCTTCCTTACCCCGGGATCAAACCTGTGTCTCGTATGTCTCCTGCATTGGCAGATGGGTTCTTTATCACTAGTGTCACCTGGGAAGCCCAGGCTTTAAATATGGAAATTTAGAGAAATGAATATAACTGCTATTCTGAGAACCACAAAATAAGCCACAAAAGAACACCTTTGATCAGAAAAATAAGCACAATTTTATTCATCGTGGAAAACAATGAAATTTTTCTAAATGGTTCCTGAGATTGAAAATGGTTATTTGATTCTTAGAGAGTTTGATGTTTGTCAAGAATTATCATATTCTTTTTACAGGAAAATGAACCAGCTTCTAATGAGAAATTTGTATTTAAGTGTGCTATTCAGTTTCTAATTACCCATTTTCTGGTAAGGCAGGGTAATAGTTTACATAAAACCTAGTGAAAGAAAATGTTGCTTGACAAATGTGAAGGCAATCAGAAGTATCTCTTGTATTTTCTTAGTATTCCGGAAAAAAAAAAAAAGACATTTTGTTCTGCAGCATATTTTGGAATGGATTAAATACATTCTGTGACAAAGATGCAAACATGCTTAGAAATTCATTGATTCTTATATGCATTTATTCACAAGGAATGCCTGCACTGTGTCAGGCACAGTATTTGGCTTAGGGAACACAGAGATAAAGGATATCCTTTTCTGAAGGAATTCAGTAAAGGAACAATAAACAGAAGATTACATGACAAGGTAATTAGTACCTTAATAAAACTAAGTGCTAAAAGAGTGCTAAAAGTTAGCTACCTAATCGAGGCTTGGGGTCATGGAAAACTTTCTCTAGCAGATGCTATGAGTGGAGTCCTGAAAATTAGTAGAAATTAGCAAGGGCAATCAGAGAAGGCAATGGCACCCACTCCAGTACTCTTGCCTGGAAAACCCCATGGACAGAGGAGCCTGGTAGGCTGCAGCCCATGGAGTCGCTACTAGTCAGACATGACTGAGCAACGTCCCTTTCACTTTTCACTTGCATGCATTCGAGATGGAAATGGCAACCCACTCCAGTGTTCTTGCCTGGAGAATCCCAGGGACAGGGGAGCCTGGTGGGCTGCCGTCTATGGGGTCGCACAGAGGCAGACTCGACTGAAGCGACTTAGCAGCAGCAGCAGCAGCAGCAGCATCAGGGCAATAGGGGTGTTCACTACAGACACAAAGCTAGCATGTACAATGGCTTGGAGGCATGAGTGTGTGTGGACCGCTTGAGCAACATCAGGTAATTGCCCTGAGCCAAAGCAGAGAGTGCTGATGATGATAGACAGGGATTATATCATGAAAGGTACTGAATATCCAGATTGGGGCAAAATAAGGACAAACCATTGAAGAATTCCTCCTTGATAGGGGGGATATGGTCACACTGGGACTTGGGACAGTGACTTGGGGAGCCTTGAGGATAGACTGGAAACTGAGAGATCAGTTTGGATGTTGTTGCTATGATACAGAGGAAGATTTATGATGATCTGAAATAAAACTGTGGCATTGAGGATATAGATTAGTTACGGTGTGCTAATTGCTCTAGTGAACTATTCAAAATCTTTATGAATACAATAATATAAACTTTCCCATCCAAATATGATTTGAGGTCATTTGAGGAAGGGGAAGGGATCAGTTCCATGCTGTCATTTGTGAACCTAAACTTCTCTGCAATGGTTCCACTATTTTCCTAGAGTCATAGAGTCCTTGACTATGTCTACTTTATTCTGTCTTATTGACAAAAGAAAGACGAGGTCAGCAAATATTGAGTATTAGGGAGAGAGTTGAGAGTCCTTGCTAAAGTGTCATATAGCAGTTCTGTCCAGAACATATTCCGTGGCTCTACCCAGCCACAGGGGATTCTGGGATGTAGTCCTTCTGTGTGCTCTGGAGCTTGGTGAGCATTGTTCTGTCGCTTAAGTCATGTTTGACTCTTTGCGACCCCATGATTGCAGCACACCAGACTTACCTGTCCTTCACTATCTCTTAGAGTTTGCTTAAACTAATGTCAATTGAGTCAGTGATGTCATCTAACCATCTCATCTCTGCTGCCCTCTTCTCCTTTTGCCTTCACTCTTCCCCAGCATCGGGCCTTTTCCAGTGAGTTGGTTCTTCACATCAGGTAACCAAAGTATTAGAGCTTCAGCTTCAGTGTCAGTCCTTCCAGTGAATATTCAGGGTAGTTTCCATTAGGATTGACTGGTTTGATCTCCTTGCTGTCCAAGTTCTCAAGAGTCTTTGATAGCACCACAGTTTGAATGCATCAATTATTAGGCAGAGTCTTCTTTATGGTCCATCTCTCATATCCGTACATGGCTACTGGAAAAACCATAGGTTTGACTATACCTATATATATATATGCATAAGTATGAAAGTTCTCAAGAGTCTTTGATAGCACCACAGTTTGAATGCATCAATTATTAGGCAGAGTCTTCTTTATGGTCCATCTCTCATATCCGTACATGGCTACTGGAAAAACCATAGGTTTGACTATACCTATATATATATATGCATAAGTATGTGAGTAATGGTGAGCACATGCCCATATTCAACTATTTTTAATCTATAATATGTCCATTTCATGTGGCTCAATCTGTATATAATAGAGACAAGAAGGTAGATTCAAAGGATATTATAAAAAGGAAAATAGTGACCAACTGGGTACAGAAGCTTCGAGAAAGGGAAGAATGTATGTTTTATGGCTGGGTTGAGTCATTGATAGTTGGTTATACAATTTGTTCACGTAAGGAATGTGTTCATTGCAAAAGATAATGAAGGGAAGATGCTGAGTTTGCGATGCTTCCTGTAGATCTCCACAGGACATGCTGTCTCATTTTCTTCAGACCTCTGCTAAAATGTCAGTAAATAAAAGAGCAGCACGCCACCTTCTCTTTCCCTATGATCCTCCTCTATTTTCTTTATGGAACTCCCCACATAGTGTTCATTTTTTGCTTATTAGTTGTCTCTTCTCACTCAAATACAGGATCCTAGAGAGAAAAAATGACTTTGTTTTTATTCACCACTCTCTCCTGTATTGCATAGAACAATGGCTGGCACATAACAGGTACTCAAAAAATAAATGTTGAGTGTGTGAATGAATCAGAATGGAAGTTGCAAGCAGTCTATTGGTTGTAATAATAAATGCTAATGTTTGCTGAATATTGACAATGGGACAGATACTGCTGTAAATACATTGCAAGTATTAACTCATAATAAAGCATCCCTATAAGCTCGATGCAACTAGTATCTCTGTTTTACAGATGAAGAAGCTGTAGTACACACAGCTTAAGAGACTTGGCCAAGTTCACAGTGCTAGATATGAGATTCAAATGTAGGTGTTAGAGTTTCAGAGTTTACACTCTTAACCATTATGCTATTCTGACACTTAATTTCGAAATGTTTGAGAGCTGGACTAGAGCCTGAGATTAGGAAGCTAACAGTACATGTGTGCTCAGTTGTATCCAACTTTGTGTGACCCTTTGAACTGCAGCCTACCAGGCTCCTCTGTCCATGGGATTTTCCAAGCAAGAATACTGAAGTGGGTTGCCATTTCCTCTTTCAGGGGATGAAGTCATCAGATGAATTTAAATGTGAGTAGAGGTCAACTATGCATTGAAACAGGCTCCTCTGTCCATGGGATTTTCCAAGCAAGAATACTGAAGTGGGTTGCCATTTCCTCTTTCAGGGGATGAAGTCATCAGATGAATTTAAATGTGAGTAGAGGTCAACTATGCATTGAAATTTTTTTCAGATTGACCTGGAACTCCTACCCTGAATTTGCCAGAGTTCATTGCTCTCCCCATTATTTTGGGAATTTCCATAAGCTTAAACAAGACCATTGTTTATTGCAATTACCTATTTCCTTTAGTTACTTTTGGTTTACTTGTCTCTTCATAGGATTTCCTGTGACTGTTCCTCTCTTTCTGCTTCACATCAGTGTAGACATGGATGAAAGCTTTCTTTCCCTAGCTTTTCCAGAATAACTGTTCCCAAAGGCATTATGCAATGTAGCAAAATTCATAGAAGGTTAGAGGTAAGAGAGCAGAAACACTGAAAAACTGTCAAGCAAAGCATATAAAGAGGAAACATCTGACATTTCTGTTTGTAAAAGTATTTGAAGGACAGTTCTTCTCAGTACCTGTCACTGAGAAGGTCCCACTGGGTATATCACAGCTACTCACTAGCCTCTCGGGGTGTTGTTACTCTTTATTCCTCTCTTAAGTTCTCTCTTCATCTCACCCTTTGGTTCTCTCTACCGCTGAATTCCCCTTAATTATGTATGAGGAGAGGTTATTTACTTATTTTCCTTTCTGTTTCCAGGACCTATTCTTAAAATATAACCTTACACCCAAAAGCACCCTCTAAACTTGTTCAGTTGCTAAGTCATGTCCTACTCTTTGTGACCCCATCAACTGCAGCACGCCAAGCTTCCCTGTCCTTCACTGTCTCCATGAGTTTGCACAAACTCCTGGGCCCATTGTGTCGGTGATGCCATCCAACCATCTAATCCCTTTCTCCTGCCCTCAGTCTTTCCCAGTATCAAGGTCTTTTCCAGTGAGTCAGCTCTTTGCATCAGGTGGCCAGAATATTAGAGCTTCAGCTTCAGCATCAGTCCTTCCAATGATATTCAGGGTTGATGTCTTTAGGATTGACTAGTTTGATCTCTTTATTGTCCAAGCGACTCTCAAGAGTCCTCTCTAGCACCACTTAAACAAAGGGAATTATCTTTCCAAAAGAGACTCTTGTGTCTGTTGTCAAGATGGTATTTTCCACCCTATTACAATCCTAGTTTGATAAATGAAAGTGAATGAATATTCCCAGAGAGTATGAGTGACTTGAGATAAGAAGAAATCAGTTGTGGATGGAAGGAAAGAGATAGGAAGCAACTAGAGAAGATATACTTTTGAGAAAATTTTTGTTATTAGTTAGTTTTCAGTGAGGAAGACTTGGTCAAGAGCTCGTGTGAGTGAAATGGGCCAGTGGGAGGAAATGGATGAAGAAAAGGGCAATAAAGAGGGTAACGTGGACCAAATCTATGAAAACATGAAAAAGAGTATATGCTAGATCATGGGAATGAATTCCATACAGTGCAGAAAGGATCTGTGTTCCCATCAGGGAAAAGCTACACAGTGTAATTAAAAGAGTGTTAAATCAAGAGTCAGACTGAACTGAGCTGAAATCTGGAGCCTACTGTATACATTTCATCTATGAAACTTCGCTGGAATATGTAACCATTCGCTCCTTAGTTTCCTCCACAGCAGGGAACAAGCAATGCCCTTTTCATAGAGTTACTACAAGGCTTAAGTAGGATAACAGGTGTTAAACAAGCATCTTATGATACAATTTATTATTGCTGTAATTTGATTATAGGTCTTTCTGTGTCTTATCTGAGACTATCACTAATGTCATAAAAAAGAGACCATATCTACTATATTTGTTCTTTCATCTGCCTCAAAAGGATTGTGGTTCCATGTTTTCATTGTCATTCAGAATTTTGAGTAAGTTTTGAGGGTTGAGCTGATATCATTGGGTCAGACCTGGTCTGCATGACATTTACTTAGCCATTACTTTTTATTTTTAGTTAGAAATCCTTTTAGATTAGACATGTACATTCCATTTTCAGATCCACTCCCTCTTGTCTGATTCTTTGTCCCTTTCCATATTTCCTAATTAGATTGGCTCTGGACGTGTGAGTTTTCAACCCATGATCTAGATTGATTTCTACTAAAATAGCTGATGCTGCCAAAAATGGGTATGTTGTTGAATCTCCAGGTAGCATTTTCTATCTTCATTTCACATGATCTCTCCTCAGCATCTACCACTGTTGACAAACTTCTGAAACTCGTTTCTCTTCTGAAATTGCTCCCATTCCTGATGTCCCTTACCTCGCTGCCCATCATACCTTTTGTTATAATTTCTACCCACATTTTCCACCATTTAAATGCTATGATTTGTCAATATTTTCTTGGGTTGGTGCATTGTTCTTCTGGGTGATCCTATGCCCAGAGTTCAACAGGTTCAAAAGTGGATAAAAATCTTTCCCCTCAGACAACCTTGTGCTCTTGTGTTACATATAGAGGGTATCGTGGACCAAAGAGCCATAAGAACCGAAAGCAGCGACACACCTTAGAGGGCAGAAATCTAACAGCTGGTGCGGATCTCACACTAAATCAGCGTGGCCACTGCACCATAGACCTCACCGCCGCTTCCCAGTGACCAGCACTTTTCAGTGTTCCTTTCAGTCAGCAAGGGCAGCTTCTCCTTCCTCTCTGGTAGCTCTGGGGGGTGACACCCCCATCATCTTCCTCACAGAGTGATGAGTGCTAGTCTCTATTTTTCCTTAAGAGTAAAGTCTCAACCTTGACTGGTAGTGAAGAGGAACTAAACATCTTTTTGATAAGGATGAAAGAGAAAGCTGGCTTAAAACTCAACTAAAAAAAAAAAGACTAAGAGCGTGGCATCTAGTCCTATCACTTCATGTCACA
>SJYC01056890.1:0-47194 GCA_006408675.1 Madoqua kirkii
AAGAGATGGGAATACCAGACCACCTGATCTGCCTCTTGAGAAATCTGTATGCAGGTCAGGAAGCAACAGTTAGAACTGGACATGGAACAACAGACTGGTTCCAAATAGGAAAAGGAGTACCTCCAGGCTGTATATTGTCACCCTGCTTATTTAACTTAAAGGCAGAGTACATCATAAGAAATTCTGGGCTGGAGGAAGCACAAGCTGGGATCAAGATTGCAGGGAGAAATATCCATAACCTCAGTTATGCAGATGACACCATCCTTATGGCAGAAAGTGAAGAAGAACTAAAGAGCCTCTTGATGAAAGTGAAAGAGGAGAGTGAAAAAGTTGGCTTAAAGCTCAACATTCAGAAAACTAAGATCATGGCATCTGGTTCCATCACTTCATGGCAAATAGATGGGGAAACAGTGAAAACAGTGGCTGACTTTATTTTTCTGGGCTCCAAAATCATTGCAGATGGTGATTGGAGCCATGAAATTAAAAGATGCTTACACCTTGGAAGGAAAGTTATGACCAATCTAGATAGCATGTTCAAAAGCAGAGACATTACTTTGCCGACTAAGCTCCATCTAGTCAAGGCTATGGTTTTTCCTGTGGTCATGTATGGATGTGAGAGCTGGACTATGAAGAAAGCTGAGTGCCAAAGAATTGATGCTTTTGAACTGTGGTGTTGGAAAAGACTCTTGAGAGTCCCTTGGACTGCAAGGAGATCCAACTAGTTCATCCTAAAGGAGACCAGTCTTGGGTGTTCATTGGAAGGACTGATGTTGAAGCTGAAACTACAATACTTTGGCCACCTGATGCAAAGAGCTGACTCACTGGAAAAGACTGTGATGCTGGGAAAGATTGAGGGCAGGAGGAGAAGAGGATGACAGAGGATGAGATGGTTGCAGGGCATCACTGACTCGATGAACATGGGTTTGGGTAGACTCCAGGAGTTGGTGATGGACAGGGAGGCCTGGTGTGCTGCGGTTCATGGGGTTGCAAATGGTCAGATATGACTGAGTGACTGAACTAAACTAATATAGCACTTACATTATATTATAAATAATCTAGAGGTGATTTAAAGTATATAGATGGAAGTATCTGTTATATGCAAATATTATATAATTTGCCATATATATAGTAATATAATACCATGGTACCATATACCAATACCATGTTATATAAGAAAATTGAGCATCTCTGATTCTGGTGTCTGAAGGGGCTCCTGGAGTCAATTCCCTGAGGAAACTAAGCAACAATTGTACTTATCTGCAAAATGCATATAATGATAGGAATTACCTCACAGATTTTTATATGAATAAAAGAAACTCTAGCAGTTGGTGTATATCTGGCATTTAATAAGCCCTTAACTAATGTTAGCTACTGTTACCATTATACAAGTATTATATATACAAATGAAAACCTTACTTCCAAAATAGAAAACTTTATATAAAATAAATGCTTCTAAGTTCTGATAGTAGCTGGCCCTATACATATATAAAGTTTTAGCCCTAAGAAATGAAAAACAATTTAAATCCCCATAAAGTTGTATGATTTTTACTTCATTTTTGCAAACTGCTTTTGAAGAGAAAGTGCTCTGAGAGTCATCAAGCACTGGGAAACAAATCTTATTACTCACTGGAAAGCACCAAATTATATACATTCATTACTCACCTGGTCTGGCCTTAGAAGTCTCCAGATATATTTGAAACGGTTTTCAGGAGATGTATGAACACATGCAAGCCTAACACGTTCAAGGCTTTCTGAAATTGGTTTTCCCCCTGAAAAAAAATTACATACATATATACCAATAGGCCTTGTGAACTGTTTTATACACAGTATTACTTTTAAAAGTCACTCCCAATTTGAAAAGAAATTACACACGGGAAGTTAGTAAATGTATTACTGGAAGTTTGACTGTAGAGGAGCAGTAAGTCGTCATGGATGCAACAATAAAGTCACGAAAAGGCAAGTAAACACCATACCTGTCTGTTCCTTTGGCAAAATAAACTATAGAGAAGAGACAGTAAGGGCAAACTACTTAGTGATCTATTAAACTCTGAGATATACTTACCAGTGGCTGCCAATTTTCTGATTAGGAACAACCCCTCCTCTGTCTGCCTCTTTCTGGCTTAGAGATAATGAAACCTCAGACTAGTGAAATTTGATACAGAAAGGCTCTCAAAGTTCCCAGTATAGAGTTTACCAATCTACTGATACTGTCACAACCACAAGGTCAAAAGCATTTCTCTGGAGGATAGCTTCAACCAAAACCTGAGTGCAGTAAGGTTCCAGTGTGCTACAGAGAATGTACGTTCAATTCAGACACGACTGAAAAAATGTAAAGAAAAGTAGAAAGACCTATAACTGTCTGGAGAAGTGGAATTTTAAGTTTTCTTATGATTTCCTTTCAGTAAATCATTTTGCTCATCTCCCTCCACTCAAGGCAAACTGAGGTTAAGGATATCTCCCCATAGTAAACATGGCCCCTCTATCTCCCTCCAGTATGAAGTCCAACTCACAGCCACAATCTACGGGTCCACGACATTCTTCCACTCGTACGATACACTTGGATTCACCACCAGGGCATCCGTTTGTCAATATAACTTCTCTAATACCGATACCTTTGATAAAAGAAATTGGCAAATGTTAAAAGAAAAACAAAGAATTCCAGGGTTATTTTATTTTTCCACGTAGCTCATTTTGAAACTTTTCTCCTTATTTCAGAAATTCAATTCCTAAATTCAGGGTAATAACATTTAGAGATGGCTCAGCAGGTAAAGAATCAACCTGCAGTGCAGGAGACCCAGGTTCGATCCCTGAGTCAGAAAGATTCCCTGGAGAAGGGAATGGTTACCCACTCCAGTATTCTTGCCTGGAGAGGAGCCTGGTGGGCTACAGTCCATGAGTTCAAAATGAGTGGATACAACTGAAGTGACTGAGCATGAGCACAAGCATTTTGAATTATTTCATAAAACATTTTCCAAATGAATCACATGAAACACTAGTTCCTCTGGTTGATAACATAAGAAAAAAGATTCCATGATTATTTACATTTGGAAATTATACATTAAATTAAAATGAAATGAATCTCTTCGGAATTTCAGAGGACCTTTTAATATGCTAGTAAATGAATGTGCTATTATGTATAAACTTTCATTGATCAAAAATGCAAAAGTTTTACATTCTAACATTTTTGAGATCTGAATGCATTTTAGAATTGACAGCGTGTCAAGAATGACAGTATTTTTCCTTTTTATAGATGTATAAAATGTGCTTTTTACAGCTAATAAAGCCTACTACTGAAACAGTGAAAGCAGTAACACACAGGATCTTCCAAATTTATTTGACCATGGAACTTTGGAATGGGGGGAGTTGGAGCTTGCAGAGGAAACTACAAAAACTACATTGTAACATAAATGATGCTTTTTAACACCTAGGCTGATAAAAATCTCTGTATTAAATCTATAAAGATAGACATAATGACCAGACCTCCATCTTCAAAGTGATAACTCTTGTTAGAACTGCCACACATTTCATAAGAAATCAAGTCTTTACTGACCCATCTCAGATCTCCACTGAGTTTGCCCTACCAACACCAGAAGTGAGAGAGATGATAAAAACTGGTTAAAAACTGGTTCAGTGACATGCCGAACATGTCCTGTGATAAGACTGTGCTGTCACAGGCTAAGGAGTAGTCAGTCCATCTTGATATTCTTCCTACCAAGTTCCTTCTTTCAGTCCTTATAAGATGTTAATCATACAACCCATTCTCAAAACAAGGGTAAGCTGAAGTCTAGAGATGGCTTCAGTTCAGTTCAGTCAGTCATTTCTGACTCTTTGGGACCCCACGGACTGCAGGATGCCAGGAGTCCCTTCCCATCACCAACTCCCAGAGCTTGCTCAAACTCATGTCCATTGAGTCAGTGATATCCAACCATCTCACCCTCTGTCATCCCCTCTCCTCCTGCCTTCGATCTTTCCCAGTCTTTTCTAATGAGTCAGTTCTTCACATCAGGTGGCCAAAATATCGGAGCTTCAGCTTCAGCATCGGTCCTTCCAGTGAATATTCAGGACTGATTTCCTTTAGGATGGACTGATTTGATCTCCTTGCAGTCCAAGGGACTCTCAAGAGTCTTCTCCAACACCACAGTTCAAAAGCATCAGTTCTTCGGCACTCAGCTTTCTTTATGGTCCAACTTTCATATTCATACATGGAAAAACCATAGCTTTGACTAGACAGACATTTGTCAGCAAAGTCATGTCTCTGCTTTTCAATATACTGTCTAGGTTGGTCATAGTTGGGGTTCCCTTGTGTCTCAGCTGGTAAAGAATCTGCCTGCAAGGTGGGAGACCTGGGTTTGATCTATGGGTTGGGAAGATACCCTCAAGAAGGGGAAGGTTACCCACTTCAGTATTCTAGCCTGGATAATTCCATGAACTGCATAGTCCATGGGATTGCAAAGAGTCAGAAATGACTGAGCAACTTTCACTTTCACTCTCTAGGTTGGTCACAGCTTTTCTTACAAGAAGCAAGAGTCTTTTAATTCATGACTGCAGTCATGTGTAGTAACTTTGGAGCCCAAGAAAATAAAGTCTGTCACTCTTTCCATTGTTTCCCCATATACTTGCCATGAAGTGATAGGACCCTGTGCCATGATATTACTTTTTCAAATGTTGAGTTTTAAGCCAGTTTTTTCACTCTCCTCTTTCACTTTCATTAAGAAGCAAGTCTTTAGTTTCTTGCTTTTAGCCATAACCATGGTGTCACCTGCGTATGTGAAGTTATTGATACTTGTCTCTGCAATCCTGGTTCCAGCTTATGCTTCATCCAGCCCAGCATTTCACATGATAGATTCTGCTTATAAGTTAAATTAGCAAGGTGACAATGTACAGCCTTAATGTACTGCATTCCCAGTTTGGAACCAGTCCTTTGTTTCATGTCTGGGTCTAACTGTTGCTTTTGACCTGCAAACAGGTTTCTCAGGAGACAAGTCAGGTGGTCTGGTATTCTCATCTCTTTTAAGACTTATTCAACACAGTCAAAGGCTTTGGCACAGTCAATGAAGCGGATGTAGATGTTTTTCTAGAATTCTCTTGCTTTTTGTATGATCCAGCAGATGTTGGCAATTTGATCTCTGGTTCCTTTGCCTTTTCTAAATCCATCTTGAGCATCTGGAAGTTCTCGGTTCATGTAATGCTGAAGCCTAGCTTGGAGAATTTTGAGCATTTCTTTGCTAGCGTGTGAAAGTGAAGTCGCTCAGTCATGTCCGACTCTTTGTGACTCCATGGACTGCAGCCTACCAGGCTAGGTCAGGCCCCGGGGGCCATGATGGGCTGCCCTTTCTCTCCCCCACCAGCGGGGGAGGTCTCTAACAGAAGGAGCCTCCCAGATCCCAGGGACCAATGACAGGACACTTCGCCAGCTAAAGCCACCCCACTCCAGCCACATTGAAGGACCTATCAGCCCGAGACACCTTGGCCTGGAGACCTATCTGAACTCCCGTCCATTAACCTGACCATCTCTCATAAGGAACACATATAAGCTACCTCCAACACCGTCCGGGTGCAGACTTCCTCGACCTGCCTCGATCGGGTCCAGGAATCCCGCCAGGGAGCGCTTCCCCATTACAGCCTGTTAGACACTCTTTTGGTGTCCTGGTCTTTACCCAACAAGGTCCCTACCATTTTTGTCCTTTATTGAGCCCATATTTGCATGAAATGTTCCCTTGGTATCTCTATATGCAGGTCAGGAAGCAACAGTTAGAACTGGACATGGAACAACAGACTGGTTCCAAATAGGAAAAGGAGTACCTCCAGGCTGTATATTGTCACTCTGCTTATTTAACTTCTATGCAGAGTACATCATGAGAAACACTGGGCTGGAAGAAGCACAAGCTGGATGCAAGATTGCTGGGAGAAGTACCAATAACCTCAGATATGCAGATGACACCACCCTTATGGCAGAAAGCAAAGAAGAACTAAAAAGCCTCTTGATAAAAGTGAAAGAGGAGAATGAAAAAGTTGGCTTAAAGCTCAACATTCAGAAAATGAAGATCATGGCATCTGGTCTCATCACTTCATGGGAAATAGATGGGGAAACAGTGGAAATGGTGTCAGACTTTATTTGGGGGGGCTCCAAAATCAGGGCATATGGTGATTGCCACCATGAAATTAAAAGACACTTACTCCTTGGAAGAAAAGTTATGACCAACCTAGACAGTATATTCAAAAGTAGACACATTACTTTGCCAACAAAGTTCTGTCTAGTCAAGGCTATTATTCTTCCAGTGGTCATGTATGGATGTGAGAGATGGACTGTGAAGAAAGCTGAGTGCTGAAGAATTGATGCTTTTGAACTGTGGTGTTGGAAAATACTCTTGAGAGTCTCTTGGACTGCAAGGAGATCCAACCAGTCCATTCTGAAGGAGATCAGCCCTGGAATTTCTTTGGAGGGAATGATGCTGAAGCTGAAACTCCAGTGCTTTGGCCACCTCATGCGAAGAACTGACTCATTGGAAAAGACTCTGAAGCTGGGAGGGATTGGGGGCAGGAGGAGAAGGGGACAACCGAGGATGAGATGGCTGGATGGCATCACTGACTCGATGGACATGAGTCTGATGAGTGAACTCCGGGAGTTAGTTATGGCCTGGCATGCTGCAATTCACCGGGTGGCAAAGTCGGACAATACTGAGCGACTGAACTGAACTGAACTGAGTTCAGCACTTTCACAGCATCAGCTTTTAGGATTTGAAGTAGCTTGGTTGGGATTCCATCACCTCCACTAGCTTTGTTTATAGTGATGCTTCCTAAGGTCCGTTTGACTTTGCACTCCAGGATGTCTGGTTCTAGGTGAGTGATCACACCACTGCGGATATCTGAGTCATTAAGATCTCTTTTGTACAGTTCTTCCGTGTATTCTTTCTGCTGCTTCTTAATATCTTCTGCTTCTGTTAGGTCCATATCATTTCTGTCCTTTATTGTGCCCATCTTTGCACAAAATGTTCCCTTGGTATCTCTAATTCTCTTGAAGAGATATCTAGTCTTTCCTGTTCTCTCATTTTCTTCTATTTCTTTGCATTGATCACTGAGGAAGGCTTTCTTATCTCTTGCTATTCTTTGGAACTCTGCATTCAGATGAGTATATCTTCCCTTTTTTCCTTTGCCTTTCACTTCTCTTCTTTTCTCAGCTATTTTTAAGGCCTCCTCAGACAACCATTTTACCTTTTTGCATTTCTTTTTCTTGGGGATGGCTTATCAGTCTCCTGTACAATGTCATGAACTTCCAGTTCTTCAGGCACTCTATCTGATCTAGTCCCTTAAATCTATTTCTCACTTTCACTGTATAGTCATAAGGGATTTGATTTAGGTCATACCTGAATGGTCTAGTGGTTTTCTCTACTTTCTTCAATTTAAGTCTGAATTTTGCAATGAAGAGTTCATGATTTGAGCCAAAGTCAGCTCCCGGTCTTGTTTTGGCTGACTGTATAGAGCTTGGCTTATAATACAAGAGATGGCTTATAATGTTAGTTTATCATAAAAGAGATGGCTTATAAGAGCATGTTTAAATCTTCAGAGTACATGCAAAACACCTGAGATATACTAACGTGCAAATTATGATGCAGTAAGTAGGTCTGTAGTAGGTCCTGAGGTTCTGAATTTCTCACAAGCTCTCAGGCTATGCTGATGTAGCTAGCCTGTGAACCAAACTTTGAGAAGCAAACAAGAGAGTCCTCCATACGAGATAAGGAGAGGGAAGGTTGGATGGGGAAAGGTCTCTTTTGATTAAACAAGATTCTTAAGAATGGCTGCAGAATGGCTCCACTTAAATTTATGAATAGTACTTCTCTAGGGGGATAGTCTTATTCTGAAATGCATAAATATTTTCCAAGCAGGTATTTTATGTATTTATTTATTTAGCCAAATAGAGTTCATTGCAATGATGTGTGTAGATGTGACATGTAAGTCAATACTTAAAAACATGTTGTGTGTTCCAAGAAAACAAGACTTTTTGAATGCTAAATATTGTTTGGGGAGTTCAACAGGGTTTTCACTAACGCATTTTTTTCTTATAAATAAGTTTTACAGATTGAAAATATTTTTAATAGTTAAAATATAATAGATGTGAAATATTGCCTTTTATAGTTTATTTTTAGAACTTACCACCATCTGACATATTCCATGTTTTACATTATGTATCTCTTGACTCTACTAAAAAATATATTCCTTAAAGGCAGAAGAGTTTTCACTGTTTTGTTCACTGCTGTATTCTAACACCTATAATAATACCTGGCACATAGTAGGCAAAAACTTAAAAAGCAGAAAACAAAAACTAACTTGTTGAATGTGTGTTAGACACTCAGTTGTGTCCGACTTTTTGCAATCCCAGGGCCTGTATGTAGCCCACCAGGCCCCTCTGTCCATGGGATTCTCCAGGCAAGAATACTGGAGTGGGTTGCCATGCCCTCCTCCAAGGGATCTTCCTAACCCAGAGATACAACCTGGGTCTCCCACACTGCAGACGGATCTTTTGAATAAAGATATATAATTTCTGAAGTACATTTTTAAAGAGTAGGACAATACCAATTATTAGAATTGTCATAAAAATCATTCTCTGTGAGAATTTCACAAGTACACAGAATAAAAATATTATAAACTGCAAATGAATAAATACAAGATTATTACATAGATTCCTCTCATCTCTGACTCTGACTGACCAAGAAATTAAGGTAAAAAACAGGTTTAAAACAATCTCAAGAGACAGGACGAAGAATAATTGTTGCAAGGGATTGGGGTAAGCGGGAAATTAGTGTTTAATTGGTACAAAGGTTTCAGTTTGGGATGATGAAAAATTTGGGAGTGGATTGCAATAATGACTGCATGACAATATGAATGTGCTTAATGTCATTAAAACATACATTTTAAAAATGGTTAAAAGTGTAAACTTTGTTAAGTTTATTTTAGCATCATTTTAAAAACCTTATCTCAAATAAAAACAATTTAGCTATAATTTTTGACCAAAAAAATAAAAACCATACATGTTTTAATCTGTATCTGCATGGACTTTGATTTCTTCCCTTCTGGTTTTTGTTCTTCCCTTCAGTCACTATGTTTTTCCATGGCAGACTCTATTTAGAATAAAGTTAATTACATTGTGAATTATCTACTGTCTTCTTAGTATATTAGTCTACAGTGGTTCTCAAAAGATGGTCTTTGAAAAAGCAGCATCAGCTTCATTTGTGAACTTACTTTAGAAATATAAATTCTTAGACCTCATTGATGGCCTAAGCGAGTCAGAAATTTTGAAGTAGGACTCATAATCCATGTTTTAACAAGCCCTTCAGGCACTTATGGTGAGCACTTTTAAGTTTGAGGTGGTGTGATGGTAAAGAATTCACCAGCCAATACGGGAGATGTAGGAGACGCAGGTTCAATCCCTGATTTGGGAAGATCCCCTGGAGAAGGAAATGGCAACCCACTCCAGTATTCTTGCCTCAGAAATCCCATGGACAGAGGAGCCTGGTGGGCTATAGTGCATGGGATCACGAAAGAGTCCGACACAACTAAGCACTCATGGTCTCATTACAGCACATGTAGTCTTAATTCAATACTTATATAAGAGATTTTACGTCCAATTTCTATCCAAGGAATGATCAAAATAAATCACAGTCTTTGAATATTATTTTCCCCACAAAGCCAATACCTCTTTTTTCTAAGACATGACATATAAAATGGAAAACTGTAGAATTTAGAATAGACTATTTAAAAAAGCAAATCTTTTGATAGATTTGCCAACACAGTATGTGGAAGACATCTGTGAAATGCATCAGAAGACCTTTAATCTTCTAAACCTCTGAGATAAAGTTTTACTCTTGTGAAAGCAGTTTATGTGCTCACAGCACCCCCCCCCAAATAATAATATGTATATATTACAGAGCTGGCTTAAAATAAGATTTAGAGGTTATGAACTAAAAATATCCTCCCTTAGAAAGCAATCAGTTTGAGTTTTGTGTGTAAATCACAATTACAAATAGAAATCAGAAAGAGACGCATGATAGTATACTTTGTCCCCCCATCCCCACTACAATATTATTTATCTGCTCTGCATTACTTACCACATGTAACGGTGCACATCCCAAATTCTACTTCTTTGACTATCGTCCCATTTGAAACTAAAAATAAATGCAAAAATACATTATTTAATCATGGGGAAACTTTTCTAAGTGAAAAACTCTTACTTGGAGATGGAGGATATAAGCACTAATTATATGGGAAGCTAAGAATTTATTTCAACATTTTATTTAGCAGGGAGATCAAGGAATAAAGAAATATTTGAGTAGTTAAAAATTATTGGTTTTAAATCTCATGTTTCTCTTTTTCTAACTGTTTTGCAATTTGACATGAATTCTACTAGCTGTATATAATCAATTCTTGCGAACTCAGACTAGGACTAAAATCTCAATAAAAATAAATATTAAATGAGGTGCTAGAAGGTAATTTTTGAAAGGCATGATATTGTGAGGCAACATTTATTACATGGGAAAATGCATCAAAATTGGAATCCAAATTGCTACTTCTACCACTAATTAACTATTCTGAGTTTGGACAAATTCCTTAAATTGAGTCAGGGCTAATTAACCTCTCTGTAAAATTTGGAAAGGAGAACCTATATTACTGATACTATTGTAAGAATTAAATGTGATAACATATATGCAAGCATTCTGTATATTGTTTAGCCTTCTAAACATGCCTAAGATATAACCTCACTCACATTTCATTCATTCATTTGTAATTACTAATTCTATGTAAGTCTAGGATTTTTTTCCATTTTGATTATTATAATTTTTCATAAACACTTCTATACTTACAAGCACCAAATATAGTGCCTTGAATATACAGTAAACAAATTTATACTTATGAATATACAAGTAAATTAATATTGACTTTGTGAAACTGGACTATCATGATGATCAATTCTGAATTGACATTTTTGCTTGAAATGCTTGGATATGTTCTGCTGGTACATTAGGAAATACAAATTAAAAGCCAAATCTTAAAAACAGAAAACATGAGTAAGTAAATGAATACTAGACTTTCTTAAATATAACCTCTTTCCAAAAAAATAATTAATCAGCTCTGCTATGCTACTTTAGGAAAGTTGCTAATACTTAAGTACTTCTAACTTTAGGAAAAAAATGAGATTCAGTCTAATGTTTCTAAAGTTCCTTTTGCCTTTGTTTATTGAATGCCCAGTAGGGCATTCAATGACTTTCTTTTTTGGTGGAAATCCTATAGCAATAGGTCTGGGAAATTTTATGTATCTTGACTTGGGTGGTGTTTGTCAAAATTTCCCATTATATACCTGTGAATAAAAAGTATGGTCAGTTAAGTTTCATGTGTAACTTGTTAAACAGTAAGATCCACTGAAGCTAACTGATTGGTTGGCATCATGTGATATCAGTGATCTGTCACAGAACTCTGTCCTGTTCAACTTTTTTATGAATGATTTGGAAAATACTAATACCATGCTGACTGCATCTGGGGATTATGCAAAACTAGGAAAGACAAAAAAAATTTGAAGATAAATCTGGATTTAAAACTAACAGGGTGGAATAATGGGCAAATCTAACAAAAGGAAACATCAAGAGGATTAAAAACTTCTGTACATACAGCTGAAAAGTCAACTGTTCCCAAAATACTATACAGGCTATCTTAATTTGAAAGAACAGGTGAAAATCAGTGAAGAGTTCACCGGGAGTCAAGAGGTGATAAAGCTTTCCTAAAAATCTACTGAGGCTTTGACCATGCACATAAAAGCTTGGCATCCACAATGATGTAATGATCCTGATCTTTTTTGTTCTGGCCAGATCCTAAAGTGTTCTCTTCAATTCTGGACAGCACACTTTAACTGTTGGTATATACCATCAAAAATCAATTTTAATTTTTGAGACAACTTTCTCATAGTCTGTCTTTAGTTTTTCTATATTTTGAAACATTTTGTCATTTTATCATCCATAATGATAGATTTCATTATTGCTCATCAATTATTCCCAACTGTATTTAAAAAGAAAAGATAAATAAATGGAAGAATGGTGGGGCTGTCTGGGAAAGATGATATAACTGTGAAATAAATCACAGCTATTACATCATCCTTTGTTTTCTTGCTCCTTTGTCCAATGTATTGTATAATCTCTCAGGAAGACATAAAAGTCTAAAGGCACCTTTCTTGCAGTCTATTTTCAGCTTTCATTGGATGGTTGAGATTTTTGAATTTTTCTTTTTGTTTGTCTATAATGGCAGAGAAGAAAAGTGACAGAGGAATACCATTCATAGTTATTGGATGAATTAGAAGATAAATGCAAAGAGAGAGCAACACTTTAGATGCTAATAGTGAAGTTGACTCCATAAGCAAAGTGAGAGATGGTATCTTAAATAAATATTCTAGATGAATTTTCTCTTCACTCAAGAATCAGTGAATGAATATTATATTTTGAAGGATGAGAAGGATATATGCTATTCTCATCTAGTTGGTTTTCAACAGGAAGAACTTGATTCTAAAATATTTGGGGAAAATAAGCCAGACTATATTATTTTGTTAAAAAGGATATGGAGAGTATTCTTTTCAGATTTATAAACACCAATTAGAATGATTGGTCCAATGAATTTTATTCATTTCTACATAATCTGTTTTCTTTGATCACCTTTATATACACACCTGCCATCATGATTTGTTCATTTACAAGTCTTATCAAGTAAATGTTGGGAAAGAATACTCTCCATATCTTTGAAATTATGGAACAAACAAGATGGCAGTCTTCTTTTGAACAAAATATGTGCCTTCATAGATTTCAAAAGTACTGTGTTTTGGCAATGACAGAGCAAAAAGAAACCAAAGTAATGATAAACTAGATTCTGTTACAGATGTACTTGAAATCTGGAATCAGTATTTACAAAATGGATACATTCCAGATTCATGCATAACAGCTGATGAGCATTCAGCTCATCAGAGTACTTTGCCCAATTAGGGTATGTATTCCTTCAAAACCAAGAAATATAGAATAAAAATTTGAGCTTTCTAGGTTTAAATTCTTATTATTACAAACAACTTATAATCTCAAATAAGTTGTTTTCACTATCCCTTTACTCTTACATTTGCAAGTCATTTGTAAACACCTTAAGCTTTATATATATACATAAATGATGATGATTGCTTTTACTGGTCTGCTGAGGGTTAAAAGTGACTTTGCCAAATTTTAATTAATGATTCTGGAAATTTTTAGATCTCAGATATCTTGGATTAAGTTCTAGATTCTCATTCTCCCCAGAAAAAAGATAGCTGCACACAGAATTGTATATATTAAATGGTACAAGGGCTCCCTGAAGTTCAGAGGATGAAATGGAGAAAGTGAGAGAGTAACTTGCCTGCATTTGAACTGAAATCAAAGGCATTATAACTCCATCACCTGCCTACACTCTAGCATTTTACAACTATCCCTTAACCAGTTTAATATTGTTAACTCAATTACTTTCAAAACAAAAGCAACTATGCTTCAGTTCTTTTCTACCCTAGTCCTCTTTTCACATTTCCAAAGTAGAGGCCCTCTCCAAGCTCTCTTACATGTAACCTTATCAAGGTAATACAAACTTCAATTACACCACTAACCTCAAATAATCAGTTTCTTTATGTCACTGAGGGTCACTGTCATCAGGATATAAAAGAATGACTGATAAAGACATCACCTACTTGATATGTATAGGAGGCAGGAAACTGCCAAATATATTAAAAGGAATCTCAACTGGGTTATTTATAGAGGGAAGAGAATCATTCTCCTTTGGATGACTGCAAAACCAGCAACTGACCTTTTACCTACCAGCATATGAGCTAACTAATCAATATCCCAGCTTGTCAAGTTTTATTGCTTAATGAGCCAGGAGAATAAGGCAAATTTATGTATCAAATATAGGCTAGTCTTCTTTCGTTAAAATGTGTATCATTTAACAAAGCCTCTAGTTGAATCCCTTGATAGGTGTTTTCTACTGCTACCCTTCCTTTGTGATTCGAAGTTGAACTTAAAACACCAGCACACTGTATAGGGGCTGCACGAAACGAACAGCGGTTTTCTGGGCTATTTGTCAGCACCTTGATCTATCTAAATGTGTCACAACGAAGGGAATTTGGAATTCCCTTGAGCTCCAATCCAAAGGGCAAACGTGAAAAGGACGACTTCAGGCAATGTGCACTTAAAAACAAAAACAAACAAACAAACAAAAAACAAAAAACAACTACAGAGGGAAAGTGCCTGATGACTCAGATGGTCAAGACTCCGCCTGTAATGCAGGAGAGGAGACCTGAGTTCCATCCCTAGAGCAAGAAGATGCCCTGGAGAAGGAAATGACAACCTACTCCAGTATTCTTGCCTGGAGAATTGAATCTGGTCGGCTACAGTCCATGGTGTCGCAAAGAGTTGGACACGAGTGAGCAACACACACACACACAAACGGGAAAGAAAATCATAACTGCAAGTGGGTGGAAGGTTACTTTGTGACTCCTACTCTTAGAAAATTAAGCATCTATCCCTTGTCCAGAGCAATATTTAACAATATTTCTGTAGCAATTTCTATACACACGCTTGTTTATCTTGCTGAGGTTTTGGAGAATTAGCACATCCTTTTTTTTTGCAGGACCATTAAGTTTGCAATAATGTATACATTCGAGGCTGTTTGCGAGAAAGCTTTCGGGAGTTAACTGATGTTAACTCGGGTAATTCTCATCTTCCTCAAAAAGCAGGGAAGGCTTTGCCTTCAACAGGTGCCTCTGGGTCCCCATCAAAGAACCTCTCACCCTCACTGTCATCCTCGGCCTCAGCCTGGGGCTCGTTCTCCGTCTCGCTGTCATTCTCGGGCTCCTCATCGCCCTCCGGTTCGCCCTCGCCTTCGTGGGCCAAGCTGGGATCTTGGATCGCGGTGACGTTAATCCCGCACGTTGACTGGAGGCCCGCCAGGAGCAGCCAGCCGACTGTCAGCAGCAGCCTAGCAGAGCAGCCCGCGCCCCCGGATCTCATGGCTCTAGGCCCGGACGGCTGCCCAAGGCGCAGTCGCAGCCGCCAGCTCCTGATGAGAGGTGCGTAAAAAAGAGGAGCCGCCAGACTTCCGAACGCCCGCACCGTGCCCCGGCAACCATTGGGGCATCACGGGGCGTCACCATCTTCCGCAGCCCACAGAACACGTGCCAGGCTTCCAGCACGGCGCCCCCTGGGCCACTTCCGGCGGCGCTCGGGCCACGCCCCACCCCTTCCAGCGTTCCAGGAAGCGCTGCTTCACTGGGAGGGGCCACGCCCTCACTCTTCCTCAGTTAGCAAGCTTCGCCAAGCGCCCTGGGTGACTTCTCACTCACCGTGTGTATTTTTGAAAGGTGATGTCTCCTTTCTAAACCAGACTCACTAGAAACCTCAAGTGACTTGGCTTCAGATTCCTTATGCCCAGTATCCAATTCAGTGTGTATCAAGAATGATTCATCTTGTTAAGCCTTGTCAAGTAGGTTGCCCCAAACTTAATCCATAAGAGCAGATGGGGCTTGATTTGTAGAGGATACAGGGGTACACTTTCACACTCTGATCCGAACACTCTTGTTAATGTACCTCAAGCATGTACTCACGTCTTAAGATTTTGTGCAGTGCTGTCAGCTCCACATGGGACTTCCCTGAGCTAGAATGCCAGGTGGTGGGGGAGGGGAGGGGAGGATGCAAGTATTGTCAAACTAGTTTTCTCCATTCTGTACTCGGAGAGCTGATGTTTTTGGAGCCAAATATCAGACTTAAAGTTTGTTCCTTGTGAATGCCTGTCTTTGTGCTTTTGGCCTATTTTTAAAATCTCGTTGAGATTCTTTTAGGGGCTGATTTTGATACCTTAACAGATTTATCCCAAGTTTGATTTGGAAAATGTTTCCTTCAGATCAGTAACGAAAATGTTTTAAAGGGCAACAGGCTAATAATAGAGCACCATATTGAAAAGCAGAGACTCTGATGATGGGAAATATTGAAAGCAGGAGGAGAAGGGGATGGCAGAGGATGAGATGGTTGGATGGCATGACCGACTCAATGGACATGGGTTTGGGTGGATTCTGGCAGTTGGAGATGGACAGGGAGGCCTGGTGTGCTGCGGATCACGGGGTCACAAAGACTCGGACACAACTGAGTGACTGAACTGAATTGAACTGAAGTCAGTCTCTGACAGTTTTCCACTAATCCGCATGCTGATTTAACCCAAGGAGTCCTATCTTTTACTAAGATTGAATCAGACTGGAAGCAAGAATACCTTGACATTCCCACTTGAATCAGTAGAAAACATTAGAGGTGTAACTTCCCCACTACCGTCCTGATGGTATTTAGTATCAATGTGTCCAGTTTTGTCACAGAAAAAAATTAAATCCATTAGATTCCTTCAGTTGATGATTTAATTTCAAGAAATCAGCTCTAATTAAGACCTCTTTAAGAGATTCAATGACTTTTTCTGAGTCCAAAAGAAGCTTAGAAAGAATCTAAGGGCCCAAGTTCCACATTTTTAGGTGAAGAGATTTAAAAACTGAAGAGATTAAATGACTTATCCAAGATCATCCAGAAATTATTTGCAATGCAGAGCTTCATACTACATTTCCTGAATGCTCATTCAGTGCTTAGTGATTTCGTATAATTTAAAATTAACAACAAAGAAACAGTCAGTGGAGTAGTCCAAGAGTTCAAGCACTGAAAACAAATTAGAGTTAAAAATTTTAAAATCTTGTTAAATTCATTATTCCACATTTGGTTTGATCTAGTGACTACAATGTGGACTCTGTATTGATGAAGAGATAGTTTGATGGATTTCAATCTGGGATTTGAAACAAAGTTCCTTTGGTTATGTTTCTATGTGATGTTATCTCTTACCTTAAGATTTAATCTCTAAATTGCTGTGACACATGGGCTGAAGAGTAATCTACTACAGAGTGAACTTAAGACATAAACTGACTTTTAGAACATATATACATCCAGATGTACGGATGTGAGAGTTGGACCATAAAGAAGGCTGTGTGCTGAAGAACTGATACTTTCGAACTGTGGTGCTGAAGAAAACTCTTCAGATTCCCTTGGACAGCAGAAGATTGAACTAATAAATGTTAAAGGAAATCATTCCTGAATATTCATTGGAAGGACTGATGCTGAAGCTCCTATACTTTGGCCACTTGATGTGAGGAGCCGACTCATTGGAAAAGACCCTGATGCTGAGAAGGACTGGGGACAGGAGGAGAAGGGGATGACAGAGGATGAGATGACTGAAAGGCATCATTGACTCAGTGGACATGAGTTAGAACAAACTGCAGAAGATAGTGAAGGACAGGGAAGCCTGGTGTGCTGCAGCCCAGGGGGTCTCAAAGAGTCAGACACAACTGAGCAACTAACAACACTACATCCAGCCTCAGCAAACTAACAGCTAAGCAAGTATCTGAGAAACCTACTAGGAGGATCTTCAGCCCCACTTATTTGTGCCAAAAGTAAATTACTTTAAACAAAAATGAAGTTTTTATTTGAACTTTTATTTTTAAAATGCTTCTAGTTTTTAAAATAGACAAGAATTGCTAACAATGGTTAGTATTATTAAAGTTCAATTGATATTAGTAAGGAGTCCATGATAATGTTTTTTTATAATTTAATATACCATAAAATAGTATAGCACCTCACAAGATTATGAGGAAAGTTAGAAATGAGAAGACATGCTCTTGAGACACAAAGATGTTTGTTTCATGGGCAAATGAGTAACTATACTATTTTACATTCCTACCAGCAATGTGTGAGTGACCCAGTTTTTCTGCATCCTTACCAGCGTTAGTGAAGTGAAGTGAAGTTGCTCAGTCGTGTCTGACTCTTTGCGACCCCATGGACTGTAGTCTACTATGCTCCTCTGTCCATGGGATTTTCCAGGCAAGAGTACTGCAGTGGGTTGCCATTTCCTTCTCCAGAGGATCTTCCTGATCCAGGGATCGAACCCAGGTCTTCTGCACTGTAGGCAGACGCTTTACCGTCTGAGCCACCAGGGAAGTCCACCAGCATTCAGTTCAGTTCAGTTCAGTTGCTCAGTCTTGTCCCATCATATGACTTCCCATGAATCGCAGCACGCCAGGCCTCCCTGTGCATCACCAACTCCGAGTTCACTCATACTCACGTCCATCGAGTCCATGATGCCATCCAGCCATCTCATCCTTGTCGTACCCTTCTCCTCCTGCCCCCAATCCCTCCCAGCATCAGAGTCTTTTCCAATGAGTCAACTCTTCACATGAGGTGGCCAAAGTACTAGAGTTTCAGCTTTAGCATCATTCCTTCCAAAGAACACCCAGGGCTGATCTCTTTTAGAATGGACTGGTTGGATCTCCTTGCAGTCCAAGGGACTCTCAAGAGTCTTCTCCAACACCACAGTTCAAAAGCATCAATTCTTCGGCGCTCAGCTTTCTTCACAGTCCAACTCTCACATCCATACATGACCACTGGAAAAACCATAGCCTTGACTAGACGGACATTTGTTGGCAAAGTAATGTCTCTGCTTTTGAATATGTTGTCTAGGTTGGTCATAACTTTTCTTCCAAGGAGTAAGTGTCTTGTAATTTCATGGCTGCAGTCACCATCTGCAATGATTTTGGAGCCCAGAAAAATAAAGTCTGACACTGTTTCCACCATTTCCCCATCTATTTCCCATGAAGTGATGGGACCAGATACCATGATCTTCGTTTTCTGAAGGTTGAGCTTTAAACCAACCTTTTTTACTCTCCTCTTTCACTTTCATCAAGAGGCTGTTTAGTTCCTCTTCATTTTCTGCCATAAGGGAATGGTGGTGCCCCATCTGCATCTGAGGTTATAATATTTCTTCTGGCAATCTTGACCAGCATGTTCTTCCTCCAGCCCAGAATTTTTCATGATGTACTCAGCATATAAGTTAAATAAGCAGGGTGACAATATACAGCCTTGGCATATTCCTTTTCTGATTTGGAATCAGTCTGTCATAGGTTTACCTATGGCACCTCACACTTGAACGTCCCCTCCTCCCTCCCCAGCCCACTATTCTAAGGAACTCAAACCAGGTCTTGATAAGACTTCTTTTTCTAGGTTCTTAAGGTGCAAACTTAAGTTATTTATTTGAGAATTTTCCTCTTATCTATTGTAATCATTTTGTGCTATAAATATTCATCTCAGCTTTAGGTGTGTCCCCAAAATTTTGATATATTGTACTTTTATTTAACTTAAATTATTTTTTTACTTCCCTTAAGATTTTTCTCTTTGACTCATGGGTTATTTAATAGCATAATGTTCAGTTTCCACGTGTTTGAACCTTTTCCTGTAATCTCTCTGTTACTGAGTCCTAATTTGATTCCATTGTGGTCAGAGAACACACTGTATGATTTCACTTCTGTTAATTTGTTCAGGTTTGTTCTGTGGCCCAGGATATGGTTTATTTTGGTATATACTATTGACACTTGGTAATAATCTGTTAAACGCTGGGCTGGAAGAAGCACAAGCTGGAATCAAGATTGCCAGGAGAAA
Organism: Madoqua kirkii; assembly: GCA_006408675.1. NCBI lineage: Eukaryota > Metazoa > Chordata > Mammalia > Artiodactyla > Bovidae > Madoqua > Madoqua kirkii. The sequence continues at coordinate 19,554 of SJYC01056890.1, forward strand.
TATCAATAACCTCAGATATGCAGATGACACCATGCTTATGGCAGAAAGTGAAGAAGAACTAAAGAACCTCTTGATGAAAGTGAAAGAGAAAAGCGAAAAAGTTGGCTTAAAGCTCAACATTCAGAAAACTAAGGTCATGGCATCCAGTCCTATCACTTCATGGCAAATAGATAGGGAAACAGTGGAAATAGTGACTGACTTTATTATTTTGGGATCCAAAATCACTGCAGATGGTGATTGCAGCCATGAAATTAAAAGACACTTACTCCTTGGAAGGAAAGTTATGACGAACCTAGACAGCATATTAAAAAGCAGAGATATTACTTTGCCAACAAAGGTCCATCTAGTCAAGGCTATGGTTTTTCTGTGGTCATGTATGGATGTGGAGAAGGAAATGGCAACCCACTCCAGTGTCCTTGCCTGGAGAATCCCAGGGACAGGAGAACACGGTGGGCTGCAGTCTATGGGGTCACACAGAGTTGGACATGACTAAAGTGACTTAGCAGCAGCAGCAGCAGCAGCATGTATGGATATGAGAGTTGGACTGTGAAGAAACTGAGCACCTAAGAATTGATGCTTTTGAACTGTGGTGTTGTAGAAGACTCTTGAGAGTTCCCTGGACTGCAAGGAGATACAACCTGTGCATCCTAAAGGAGATCAGTCCTGGGTGTTCATTGAAAGGACCGATGTTGAAGCTGAAACTCCAGTACTTTGGCCACCTGATGCAAAGAACTGACTCATTTGAAAAGACACTTATGCTGGGAAAGATTGAGAGAAGGAGGAGAAGGGGATGACAGAGGATGAGATAGTTGAATGGCATCACCAAACTCGATGGACATGAGTTTGAGTAAGCTCTGGGAGTTGGTGATGGACAGGGAGGCCTGGGGTGCTGCAGTCCATGGGGTCACAGAAGAATTGGACACGACTTAGCAACTGAATAACAACACTGCTTATGATGGACATAATACTATTTGTTTTGCCCATTCCCTGAGTGATGGACACTTAGGCTGTTTCTCATTTTCTGCATACTTCAGGAGACATTCATGAATATTAATTTGGTGCCATGTGTCAGGTAACTTTCTTAGTGCTGTGGATTTAGCAGTAAACAAAATCAAGTCCTTTTTGTATACATTCAAGAGGATACAAACAATAAAGAAAGATATGTATATATATCAAAATGTCATGTAGTGATATCATGTAGCCTGCTGGGCTATAGTTCATGGAGTTGCAGAGTTAGACACAACTTGGTGACTGAGCATGAACGCACGTGTTCTGGATTTTGGCCTCCCCAGAAATAATGTAGTGGTATCTTATTTTTGTTTTAATTTGAATATCCCACTGCAAGGAGATCCAACCAGTCCATCCTAAAGGAGCTCAGACCTAGGTGTTCATTGGAAGGACTGATGTTGAAGCTGAAACTCCAATACTTTGGCCACCTGATGCCAAAAACTGACTCATTTGAAAAGATCCTGATGCTGGGAAAGATTGAGGGCAGAAGAAGGGGATGACAGAGGATGAGATGGCTGGATGGCATCACTGACTCGATGGACATGAGTTTAGGTAAACTCCAGGAGCTGATGATAGACTGGGAGGCTTGGTGTGCTGCAGTTCATGGGGTCGCAAAGAGTTGGACACGACTGAGTGACTGAACTGAATAATGTATGATGTGGAACGTCTTTTCATGTGCTCATTTGCCATCTGGTGAATTGTCAAAGTCTTTGGCCTATTTTTTAATTGAGTTGTTTTCTTCTCGTTGTGTTTTAAGAGTTCTTTGTATATTTTAGATAATAGCTCTTTGTCAGCTCTCTCTTTTGCATATATTTTCTCCCAAGCGATAGCTTGTTTTATTCTCCTGACATTGTCTTTCACAGAGCAGAAGTTCTTAATTTTTATGAAGTCCAGCATATCAATTATTTCTTTCATGGATTGTGCCTTTGGTGTTTTATTTAAAAAGTCATTGCCATACCTAAAGTCATCTAGATTTTCTGTTCTATTATCTTCTAGGAGTTTTATAGATTTTCATTTTACATTTAGACTTATATGGCATTTTGTGTTGATCTTTGTGAAAGGTGTAAAATCCGTGTCTAGATTCCTTTTTTTTTTTTTTGGCATGTAAATGTCCACTTGCTCCAGCACCATTTGTTAAAAAGACTGTCTCTGCTCCACTACCTTTGTTCCTTTGTCAAAGACCTACTGTATTTTTGTGTCTCTTTCTGGGTTCCCTCTTCTGTTACACTGATCTATTTATTCTTTTGCCAATTCCACACTATCTTGATGCCTATAGCTCTATAGTAAGACTTGAAGTCAGATAGTGTCAGTCTTCCAACTTCATTCTTTTCTTTCCATATTGTATTTGCTATTCTCAGGCTTTTGCCTCTCCATATAAGCTTTCGAAATGAGTTGTTGATGGCCACAAGAGAACTTGCTGGACTTTTGATTTGAGTTGCATTGAATCTATAAATCAAGTTGGGAAGAATTGATGTCTTGAGAATATTGAGTCGTCTTATTTGTGAACATGTAGTGTCTCTCCATTTACTTAGTTGCTTTATTTTCATTTAGCTCATTAGTTTTACAGTTTTCCTCACATAGATTTTGTACATATTTTGATAGGTTTCTGGCTAAGTATTTCATTTGGGGGGTTGCTAGTATAAATTGTACTGTGTTTTTTATTTCAAATTCCACTTGTTGTTATTGGTGCATAGGAAAGCAATCCTGCAACCTTGCTATAATCACTTATTAGTCCCACCAGCTTCCGTTCTCTCAGATTTTCTACATGTGTCATCTGCGAAGACAGTTTCACTTATTTCTTCCACATCTGTGTACTTTTTATTTACTTTTCATATCTGATTGTATTAGCAGTGACTTCCAGGATGATGTTGAAAAGTAGTGGTGAGATCCTTGACTTGAAGATATCTTTGACTTGTTCCTGATGTTAGTGGGGAGCTTCCAGTTTCTCACCATAAAGTATGATGTTAGGTGTAAGGCTTTTTGTAGATATTCTTTATCAAGCTGATGAATTGCAACTCTATCTATAAAGTTTAACTATGAATTTTAGAAGTTTATCTAGTCTTTTTTGGTTTAAGTAAATAATTTTTCAGTTGGTTCTCTTATATATTCTAATAGGTAATTATGTTATCTGTAAAAATTGACAAATTTCCTCTTAAAATGTGTTTTCTATGGCATCTGGTCCCATCACTTCATGGCAAATAGATGCGGAAACAATGGCAACAGTGAGAGACTTTATTTTGGGGGGCTCTAAAATCACTGCAAATGGTGACTGCAGCCATGAAATTAAAAGATGCTTGTTCCCTGGAAGAAAAGCTATGACCTACCCAGATAGCATATTAAAAAGCAGATTTCCAACAAAGGTCCATCTAGTCAAAGGTATAGTTTTTCCAGTAGTTATGTATGGATGTGAGAATTGGACTATAAAGAAAGCCGAGTGCTGAAGAGTTGATGCTTTTGAACTGTGATGTTGGAGAAGACTCTTGAGAGTCCCTTGGGCTGCAAGGAGATCCAGCGTGTCCATCCTAAAGGAAATTAGTCCTGAATGTTCATTGGAAGGACTGATACTGAAGCTGAAACTCCAATACTTTGGCCACCTGATGTGAAGAACTGACTCATTGGAAAAGATCCTGATGATGGGGAAGATTGAAGGCAGGAGGAGTAGGGGACAATAGAGGATGAGATGGTTGGATGGCATCACTGACTTGATGGACATGAGTTTGAGTAAGCTCTGGGAGTTGGTATTGGACAGGGAAGCCTGGCATGTTGTAGTTCCATGGTGTCGCAAAGAGTCAGACAAAACTGACCAACTGAACTGACTGAACTGATGTGTATTTTTATTGTTGACTTCTCATTTTATTACAATTTTGATCAGATGATCTGGACTGAATGGTGGTAATTATTTTAATATATTTGTGTATACATATATATCACACTATATGTTTTATTTTCTGACATAATATCTGATCATTTTAGAAAGTTTCTGTTCATGTTTTAAAATAATAGTTTAAAATTAAAGACTTAATTGTGATCGTGAATTTGTGAATATCTATCTGAATTTTAATTAGTTTTGCTATGTGTATTTTGAAACTGTCTGGTTAGGTGCACGAAGTTTGTTGACTATTACTTTTTTGGGTGGTATTGTTCTTTGGATTAATATACATTCACTTGTTTTTAAATTTTATTTTATTGAAGTACAGTTGATTTACAGTGTTGTGTTAATTTTTGCTATACAGCAGAGTGATTCAGTTGCACACATATATATTCTTTACTTCATATTTTTATAATTTAAAAACTCTAGATTCTAATTTTACCAAAATGTGTACACAGTTTTCAAGATCAAATGATATGACAAAGCTTCATACAGAAAGCAGCAGTCTCCTGTCATATGCTCCCTCAAGAAATGTTCCAAAGCCTTCAGCTTCTCTAGCTGATTTTTCTCTTCTCACATTTTAAAGCCACATGATTAATTGTAATTTAAAATTTTTTTCATTTATCTATTGATTTCTTATGGAAAATTAAGATTTTTCTCTCTTAAAGTGCTCCTCACAGCACTGCTCCTCACCATACACTTATGCTTCCCTGATCTCTCAATTCAGATATATCACAATAAAATCAATAGTCAGTGCTTACCTTAGTGTCTAAGTCCTGTTCGCATCTGAGACCAAAAAAAAATCTATTACAAATATTTAATATTTGGTTCAATGTTTAATGATATTTCCCTGATAGCTCAGTTGGTATAGAATCTGCCTACAAGGCAGGAGACCCCAGTTCGATTCCTGGGTAAGGAAGATCCACTGGAGAAGGGATAGGGTACCCACTCCAGCATTCTTGGGCTTCCCTTGTGGCTCATCTGGTAAAGAATCTGCCTACAATGCTCTAGACCAGGGCTCGATCCCTGGGTTGGGAAGATCCCCTGGAGAAGGGAAAGACTACCCACTCCAGAATTCCATGGACTGTAGTCAGTGGAGTCACAAAGTGTCTGACATGACTGAGTGACTTTCACTTTCAACTTTTTTAATATTTCCCCAAAGTGAATAAAGACTTTTCATGCAACAGTCACTAATTCATCTCCAGACCCTCATTAGAGCTGCAAATCTTCTTCCATTACTGCCAGCATGTAATCTGTCAGGGGCTCTTTTTTGTTGCTGAGACATCCTTTTAGAGACTTTTTCTCTCACTAGAATCTGACTGACAGCTTTCTCAGCCTACTGTGTAAGCTTACTTCCTGGGGCTTTCCTTTACCAGAATCCACCTGTTGTTATGTATGTTAATTACCAGTAGTTCTTTCTTGCTACCTAAATGTTCTCTTTCATTTTATAGCATCCCATTCTTAGTTCATGGGTGTGATAATTATTACCATTTCTAAACAAGTTATAGACTTTCAAAAGTCTTTTGATCTTGGTCTTTCTGAGGTATTTTTTTCTTCCATTCTGTTCTCTAACCCTCATGTTGAAGACTTACCTTCAGCATCTTCTCATCCTGAGTACCTGTTGTTGTTTGAAGGTCTGTGAGAGACTGGACCTGTTGACAGGTGGGCTTCACTCTCAGTTGAAAAAGTGGCAAGGTGGCTTTCTCTTGGGTGACATCTTTCAGATGTAATAATATATAGGTCTCTCTCTTGATCCATCAGTGTCAAGCCTGGTATAAGCCTGGTGACCAATATTGTGTGAGTTGTAAAGAAGCCTCAGTTTCCCATAGGCTGGGCCAGCTGTCACCTGTGCATGCAGCCACTGCCCCTCCCTAGAGATCGACACTCCCTCCTCACTATACACAGTGATGATTGGCCAGTGCAGGATTTTAGGGTTCAGCGCACCTGTGTGTTCCTGCTGCTCCATGATCTGAATACTAACCTTGTTGAGTGTTCCAAAACACCTACCCTCTCCAGGGTCTCCTGCCTTAAGGCATAGGGCACAGCTAACGTTTTGAGCAATGCTTGGCAAATTAGTTTATGTTCTGCTTTTTTTAATGTAAGCTTTCTGTTTTCAGAAGTATTCCAGATGTGGGAATTCATTGAAAGTTTGCTTTCTTTTTTCTTTTTTTTTTAGAATAAATAGAATTTTAAAAAATATCTTTTCTCTCATTTCTAGAGATTTGCTGTAGGACAGGAAACCTAGACCTTTCATCTTCCCTGATTCTATTCAGTTTGCATCTTGACTGGCAACCTGACATGCTGAACATTTTATGAATTTCAGTTCCCTCTAATTTTCTGTCTTTGTCCATTTTCATGTTGGTGGCTTCCCTGGTGGCTTCAGACAGTAAAAAAAAAAAAAAATCTACCTGCAGTGCTGGAAACCCAGGTTTGATCCCTGGGTCAGAAGATTCCTTTAGAGAAGAGGATGGCTATCCAATTCAGTATTCTTGCCTGAAGATTCCATGGACAGAGGAGACTGGTGGTCTATAGTTCTTGGGGTTGCAAAGAGTTGGACATGACTGGGCTACTTTCCTTCTTAATGTTTCACACTTTCTTTCATAATGTTATCAACATTAACATTCTGTTTGTCATGTTGGCTGAACATATTTTTTGGAGTCATTCCCTCTTTTATTTCAGTTATCTTATTTTTCATGGCAATGAAATTTCACATCTCAACATAATTTTGTCACTATTTTTCTTTGGAAAAAGTACTTTGTAAATGATAAGATTTTGATTCTTTTCTTTAGTTTTTCTTGTATTCTTTAATATGGACTTTAAATATTTATCCTTTTTTTTAATTTTCTTGTCAAGTACAAATATGTTTCCCCTCAAATTTCCAAACTGATAACTATTTATCTTGACATAATATAGAGAAGGAAATGGCAATCCACTCCAGTATTCTGGCCTGGAGAATCCCATGAACAGAAGTGCCTGGCAAGCCATAGTCCTTGGGATTGCAAAAAATCGAACATGACTGAGTGACTAACACTTTATCTTGACGTTGTCTATTAACTAATTTTAAAAATTTCATCAACTTTCTACTACCACATATTAAATTCATTTGTCAAATGTGCTGTATTTCTGTGCTTTGTGTTGTGTTTTTCTACATGTCTATATTCATGATATTTAATCATTTCCATGCTTAATGATTTATTGACTGGTCATTTTCATTTTTCTTATTTTTCAGTTATTTAATAGTTTTCCATTCATACAGTATACAGCAATTCTGAGCTATTCGGAAGAATGAGGTAGATAAAAATAATAAAATACATAGTTTTTTTTTAACCACCCCAATAAAATTGAGAGTATAGTACATTCAAGATGTATGTTTCTTTTCAAGGTTAAAACTCAAGGAAGGGAGACTGCCTTCTTCAAGATTAATCAGTCAGCTTTAAGACAGGGAACACAAACTCAGTTGCCTTGATTTTATTGGAGCTGTCTGTTATTCTCTTTAGTATGTAATCCACTGCAAAAATAGGTATAAGTTCCAACCTCCAATAGAACCCTATGGAATACAAACCATTCTGTACAGCAGTGAGGAGGGAATGGAAGCAAGAAAAGGAACAAGTAGGAGTGTACTTACTGCTCTAGAATGTTGATGATGAAATGAGAGGACTAGAGGGTAGCTCTGGGAACAGCCTGGGCATACAGTGAATTTTCTTGTATTAAGTTAGAACCATGCTTAGTAGATAAAAGGGAATGATTCAGTAGAGATGGAGAGTTTGACTGTTTTCACACCCCCACACTAGGGGTTGTGAAAAAGCCTCTTTCACAGTTTCTAAGAGAAACTTCTTTCTCTTAGAAATGCAACAAGGATGAAATTAGAAGATGTAAAGAAAAAGATGCCTGTAGATAGGTACAGAGAGTTAGATAACTTACATTGATGGTGTTGATCTTCTGAAAAACTGTAGCCCCCAACACTTGCATCAGAATCAGCAGCGAGGGCTGGATAAAAAATTTACCTCCCTGTGTGACTGTCATCAAAGCTAGGAATCTGTGATACAAGTTATTGTAACTAAAGTTGGAGAAAGTGAAAGTGAATTTGCTCAGTCGTGTCTAACTCCTGGCGACCCCATAGACTGTAGCCTTCCAGGCTCCTCTGTCCATGGGATTTTCCAGGCAATAGTACTGGAGTGGATTGCCAGTTCCTTCTCCAGAGGATTTTCCCAACCCAGAGATTGAACCTGGGTCTCCCACATTGTAGACAAACACTACCGTCTGAGCCATAAGTAGGAGGTAATCTGCAGGATATGTCTACATGATTGGGAAAGCATTGGTGAGTAGCAGATATGGGTGGACAATGGAGAGAAAAAAAGAACTATTAGGTAGAGGTTACTGAAGTTGGAAGTAAGCATTTGTGTTGCAGAGGCTGGCCCAGCTCCACGATAGAGATCAGTGTGCTTCCATGGCTTCTTATAGGGTAAAGTAATCACACCTAGAAACCCTGTTATCAATTCTCTATTTGTCAGAGCCCAGGAAAAGTTACTAAGGCAGGCTGCTGAATCAAGGACATGAAGAAAACTTGAACAATTTCCCTTGCTAAAGGGTTGAGAGACCCACCTTTCTTGGCAGGCAGAGTTCATAACACTGATTGCAACATAAAATCCTGTGGAGTTGTGTATTCAGAATTTCAGTTTCACATATTTCTGCCAACCTGTCAGAACAGACTTTCCTCTCTGATATGGCTCAGTTCCATTCTCAGATGCTGCTGATTTTTTTTTCTTTTATAATTTCATATATTTCTTATATTTGACACTTTTTCTACATATATATATGTCTTGACTTCTGTATACTTGTGCACTACCTCATTCCCTCTGATAGCTACATAGTGTTCGCTAATTTGGTTTTCTTTTTTAATTACTTTATTTATTTCAGTTAGAGGCTAATTACTTTACAGTATTGTGGTGGTTTTAGCCGTACACTGACATGAATCTTTTTGCATTTCTTTTCCATAGGGATGGTCTTGATCCTTGTCTCCTGTACAATGTCATGAACCTCCATCCATAGTTCATCAGGCACTTTATCAGATCTAGTCCCTTAAATCTATTTCTCACTTCTACTGTATAATCATAAGGGATTTGATTTAGGTCATAACTGAATGGTCTAATGGTTTTCCCCACTTTCTTCAATTTAAGTCTGAGGAGGCCTTACAAATAGCTGTGAAAAGAAGAGAAGTGAAAAGCAAAGAAGAAAGGGAAAGATGAGCATATGAATGCAGAGTTCCAAAGAATAGCAAGGAGGGATAAGAAAGCCTTCCTCAGTGATCAGTGCAAAGAAATAGAGGAAGGCAACAGAATGGAGAAGAATAGAGATCTCGTCAAGAAAATTAGAGATACCAAGGGAACATTTCATGCAAAGATGGGCTCAATAAAGGACAGAGATGGTAGCACTTAACAGAAGCAGAAGATATTAAGAAGAGTTGGCAAGAATATACAGAAGAACTGTACAAAAAAGAGCTTCACAACCGAGATAATCACAATGGTGTGATCACTCGACTAGAGACAGACATCATGGAATGTGAAGTCAAATGGGCCTTAGAAAGCATCACTTCCAACAAAACTAGTGGAGGTGATGGAATTCCAGTTGAGCTGTTTCAAATCCTGAAAGATGATGCTGTGAAAGTGCTGCACTCAATATGCCAGCAAATTTGGAAAACTTAGCAGTGGCCATAGGACTGGAAAAGGTCAGTTTTCATTCCAATCTGTAGGAAAGGCAATGCTAAAGAATGCTCCAACTACCACACAATTGGACTCATCTCACATGCTAGTAAAGTAATGCTCAAAATTCTCTAAGTTAGGCTTCAGCAATATGTGAACTATGAACTTCCAGATGTTCAGCTTGGTTTTAGAAAAGGCAGAGGAACAAGAGATCAGATTGCCAACATCTGCTGGATCATGGAAAAAGCAAGAGAGTTCCAGGAAAAAACATCTATTTCTGCTTTATTGACTATGCCAAAGCCTTTGACTGTGTGGATCACAATAAACTTAGGAAAATTCTTCAAGAGATGGGAATACCAGACCACTTGACCTGCCTGTTGAGAAACCTGTGTGCAGGCCAGGAAGCCACAGTTAGAACTGGACATGGAACAACAGACTGGTTCCAAATAGGAAAAGGAGTACGTCAAGGCTGTATATTGTTACCCAGCTTATTTAACTTCTATGCAAAGTACATCATGAGAAATGCTGGTCTGGGTGAAGCACAAGCTGGAATCAAGATTGCCAGGAGAAATATCAAGAACCTCAGATATGCAGATGACACCACCCTTACGGCAGAGAGCAAAGAAGAACTAAAGAGCCTCTTGATGAAAGTGAAAGAGGAGAGTGAAAAAGTTGGCTTAAAGCTCAACATTCAGAAAACGAAGATCATGGCATCTGGTTCCATCACTTCATGGCAAATAGATGGGGAAACAGTGTCAGACTTTATTTTGGGGGGCTCCAAAATCACTGCAGATGGTCTGCAGCCATGAAATTAAAAGACTCCTTGGAAGGAAAGTTATGACCAACCTAGATAACATATTCAAAAGCAGAGACATTACTTTGCCAACAATGGTCTGTCTAGTCAAGGCTATGGTTTTTCCAGTGGTCATGTATGGATGTGAGAGTTGGCCTGTGAAGAAAGCTAAGTGCCGAAGAGTTGATACTTTTGTACTATGGTGTTGGAGAAGACTCTTGAGAGTCCCTTAGACTGCAAGGAGATCCAACTAGTCCATCCGAAAGGAGATCAGTCCTGGGTGTTCATTGGAAGGACTGATGCTGAAGCTGAAACTCCAGTACTTTGGCCACCTCATGTGAAGAGTTGGACTCATTGGAAAAGACCCTGATGCTGGGAGGGATTGGGGGCAGGAGAAGAAGGGGATGACAGAGGATGAGATGGCTGAATGGCATCACCGACTCAATGGACATGAGTTTGAGTGAACTCCAGGAGTTGGTGATGGACAGGCGGGCTTAGCATGCTGTGATTCTTGGAATTGCAAAGAGTCAGACCCGACTGAGCGACTGAACTGACATTAATCAGCCATGGGTGTACATGTGTCCCCCCATCCTTAACCCCCTTCCCACCTCCTTTTCTACCCCATCAGATGGTGCTGCTTTACCTGCATGTAACCTGAGACAAATGACTTCCATGTGGAAGAAGAAGTTGCAAGGCCCTCCTCTCACTCACTGTCTTTTATCATTTGATCTACTTCAGCAGTCTCTTAACTGGTCTCTAGGCCATCAACTTCTTCCTTCCCCAGATCACTAGAGTCACCTTTCTTGACAGACTGAGAGCTAAACAAATGATGGAATAGTTGTAATCCAGGTAGTAAAGTGCTGTGTATACTCACTTCTGTGAAGATTCCCCATCATCAGAGTGCAGTCCAAACAAATGAGAGACACACAAGGTTTTCTGCAACACACCTCATCTTCCACCACTGCCTCTGCCAGTCATCCCTGCCTCACTCATTCCAGAGACACAGAATCTTTATCATAGGATTTTTATCATTGCTTCAGGACTCTGTGCACCCTTGCAATTGGTATCTTTTATAGTTTTGTGGTTATTCTTCTTTTGTTCCCCTAAGGAAATGTATTTAAGTGCTATCCCCTCAATGTAGCTCTTTTTGGAACTCACTCTCCCAAGACAAAATTATTTTTTCATCTGTATTCCATAGTAATTTATACAACTGTCAACTGTTGTACTTAGAACATTAATGTTATTATATTAAGTGCTTAATATATAATGTTATTATATGATATTAATGTGCTCAGTTATATTTTTGTTTCTACAACTGGACTTGAATTTCTTGAGATCAAAAATTTTACTTCCCCAATGCCTGATACATAGGATGTCCACCATAAGTTTTAACTGAATACATTTCAGTCAGAAATTCTCCTATGTAATCCAAATTGAAAGAACATAGAAAAGAGAGTTCTCTGGAGCTAGCAATATGAGCAGCTCTCAACAACTTTGTTTAATTGAAACAAGTCTTTCTTTTTCCATATATTATTATAGTTGTAGCATTCATTGGTAAATCTTCATACCTGTAGAATCAGAGCATTTCAGTGGGAAGAATATCTCTGAAGTGCTCTTTTTGATTTGCATATGAAGAAAAATGTCCTGTGTTTATGTCTGCCCCACAGGTAGTTTTTATCAGGTCTATTCAACAACCAACAACCTTTGTGAATTCATGAGTATTAAATCATTTTTATATTCCAGGCAAGTAAATTCTAAAAGAGAACAGCATGTGCAATGGGTTTCAGTTCAAACAGAATCTCATTAAGAAATCTTAACCTGAGTGTAAGATGTTGGGGTGGGGGAAAGCCAGGCTACTTGATGAGAGATAATTGGTAAGTTCAAGGTGGATTTTAAATCAAGAGAAGTGCTTTTTATGTTTTTTGCAGAGATGACATGCCTATCAGGGCATCAGAAGAACTGTAGAGTGGATATTGATGAGTTACTTTTCCCTGGGTTTAATTGAGCCTCTTCTCTTTGATAGGTTTCAGAACCTGCTGTGGTCCAGAAAGACGTTTGTGGACCACATGAAGGTCTATAACCACAGTTACATCTACATGCCTGCCTTTTCTATGAAGACGGGAACAGAGCCATCCCTCCGGGTTTATTACACACTGTCAGATGTTGGTGCCAATCAGACAGTGCTCTTTGCCAACCCCAACTTTCTGCGTAGCATTGGAAAGTTCTGGAAAAGTAGGGGAATTCACGCCAAGCGCCTGTCCACAGGACTCTTTCTGGTGAGCGCAGCCCTGGGCCTCTGTGAAGAGGTGGCCATCTATGGCTTCTGGCCCTTCTCTGTGAATATGCATGAACAGCCCATCAGCCACCACTACTATGATAATGTCCTGCCATTTTCTGGCTTTCATGCCATGCCGGAGGAATTTCTTCAACTCTGGTATCTTCATAAAATTGGTGCACTGAGAATGCAGTTAGACCATGTGAGGACACGTCACTCCAGCCCACTTCCTAGGGACTGTGGAAAAAGAAAGGACTGAGCCAGGGTATTTTTGTTAGGTTTTCTACATAACTTCAAAAGGAAATGATCAGGTCATTTCATGGATTTGCATGGACAACTTGGAAAAAAATGACAACAGAAATCCAAGGGAAACTCTACTTTCACTGTTGGCTTGGAAGACAAAAAAAAGAAGTAAACCATCCCATGAACTATTTGGCACATGGTGGATTTGCAGCTAGTAACATGCTGATGAAGTGATGCTGGTAAATCACATTTACACAAGAAGGTACAGTTCACAAACTAGACAAAACTAGTTATTGAAGCTGAGGAATTAAGGTAGATTAAGTGAAGTGCCACAGTAGAAGTGTTAGTGGTTATCAGCATGAACTGACTTAGTTTAAAAAAAAAAAGCTAGCTTAATCAGACTAACATTAGAACTCTAGGTTTTTAAAAAACTCTTACTTAATTTTGCCCTATTTAAGGGCAGTGAGTAGGTGATGGGGTACATTTTTTTAAAATCCCTTACTGAATAATATGGATACAAGACACTACCGCTGATAATTGTAATTTGTTGAACCAAGTCTTTGTTAGCTAGAGTTCCCCTCTCTTCCATTTAAAAAAATTGTTAAATGAGAATTACTTCCTCCCCTTTTGTCAAGTCCATTTAGACAATGTGAAGCATTGTTGAATTTAGATTGTGTTGGTTCATTGTCAGGAGGACGAATCACTTTCCCTCCTCAGAATGTAGGGCATAAACGCAATTTTAGGTCCGCATTATGCAAGCCTATTTGCATTATTATTGTGTGTGCTCAGTTGCTCAGTTGCATCCTACTCTCTGTGACCCCATGGACCATAGCCTGCCAGACTTCTCTGTCCATGGGATGTGGAGTGGGTTATCATTTCCTATTTCACAGGATCTTCCTGACCCAGGGACTGAAACCCACATCTCTTGCTTATTATTTTAGTGCAGAAAACGACAAATTCAAGTGCATTATTTATTTGAAATTGGCATAATTATCTTCATAATTTAATGTTCAGAGATGAAGTAAAGCACAATGACATCAAGCTTAGTCTCTGGAAGACAGACCGGAAGATACTTCCTTTTCTTTCTGCTGTGGTAAATAGGTCCTCTCCAAGATGAAGCGTATGCATGCACACATGAAAACATGCATAGACTCATGTACCCTCATACACACACTCAGACAAAGCTCATTCCTGTGCAGCTATGAAAGCGGAACCCATATGGCCTGGGACAGCAGAAATCTGTAACTCGTGTTGGAGAGCTATGAATGCATTAGGTACTACCTACCATACCTTGCTACGAGACAAACCAGCTTACTGTTGCTGCTCTAATGCTCATACCAGCATGAGATGTGAGCCTTACCCCCAAATCATTCCAAATGAACAGAACTGTTTTAGTGACTCCCCCCCACCAACATCTCATGAGTAAATCCTGTATTACATATGGTTATCAACACATGGTTCACACCAGTAAAGGGATGTGAGATGTGAGTTAGTAGCTGTTGATTCCCTGAGTAACAGATGGGACAGCTTAGAAGGCTTGTTACTCCAGCTTTGACACACTGCACACAAACTCTGTCGACAGTTTTACGGGCAGCCAGATGTGTTTACATACAGAGAAAGGTAAAAGAGACTTCACATGGTCTTTGTGTTTGAGGATGTCTTCATCTAAAAGGAGACAGTACATATCACTAACTTGATTCTTTTAAGTGTCACCAAAATGTAGGTAAACTGTACCCAAAATTCTGCTTCATTTTCCATGGAAAAGACTTAGTATACAATGTAGACTAAACCAAGTGGCAGTTTTGGGGTGGGTTCATTTAAATAATACCAAGATAACAAAGCCCTTGGAAAAATTCTGCATCATTGGGATGTGGTGGTGCTCACTTGCTCAGTCATGGACGACTCTTGGCAACCCCATGGACTATAGGCCCACAAGTTCTCTGTCCATGGACTTTTCCAGAAAAAAATACTGAAGTAGGTTGCCGTTTCCTACTCCAGGGATCTTCCTGTCTAGGCAATTTCTAAATAAGATTGAATATTAAGGTTATTATAGAAATCAACAGTTAAAATATGACTGGTGACAAAACAGATTCTATTGATGCTTAGAAAGTTAAGAATTTAAGAGTATTGACTCTGTGCAGATCCGATTTGTTCTTTTGATCCTATTTGGCGGCAAAAATGTAATGAGAATATGCTATGAGTGAGTTGCACTAAATATGCACTGTATGTGCAATCTTGAATATATTTCCTCTTTTGAGCTGTTATTATTATTTAATAACTACCTGAAATTTTTACCTATACATTTCATCAAAATATAAAAGGCCTAACAAAAAACATGCATAAAAGTTACTAAAATAGATAATACTCAAATTAGTGCTTTAATTGTTGACATTGTTAAAATCAATAATTAATAAACTCCATCGAACTCATGTGTCTTGGCTCCATTTGAAGATGTCTTCTGGAAATTTTGCATTTTGTAATTCCTGGGCTAGGTTTGTGCAAGAGATTTGTACAGTGGTTAGTTGTACATTTGGGGCTTCTGAAAGGCAAGCAAATGGATAGAGTATAATTAGATCACAGCCTCTTAACTGGGGTAATTCTCCTCCCCTGTCTGGTGACATTTGCCAGTGTCTGCAGACTTTTTTGTGGGATCTTAGTTCCCCCACCAGAGATGGAACCCCAGCCCTCAGCAGTGAAAGCTCAGAGTCCTGACCACTGGGTCACCAGGGAATTCTTAAGAGACGTTTTTGATGGTCGTGGTTTGGAGGGTGCTGCCAGCATCTAGTGGGTAGAGGCCAGGGGTCCTACTAAAGATCTATAATACACAGAGCAGCCCCCCAACAAAGAATTACCCACATGAAAATCCCAGTAGTGCCAAGGTTGAGAAACCCCAGATTAGACCAAAATGATGTTTAGATTATTCCATATTGTCTTCACTTCCATGCTCATGTCATTCAAAGTATGACTACAGTTTAATGAGAATGCTTTCTCAGAGTATAGTACAGTTTGGCATTATTTTATAGTGATAATTCATGAGTATGCCATACATATTTCCTTTTCTGTGGTTAGGTAGATATATCTCAATGTGGAGGTTGTGAATGTGTATGCTTATGTGTGTGTACATGTGCTTATAGCATAAAGTTAGTATATCCATCCTTACTGGAATATATGTGTTCCTAAGTGAGGATCTTTCTAGAATTATCTTGCACAGTACTCTGGCATACTCTATTACTCTTAAGTTAAATTCTAAGCTCCCATTGTTTTATTTTTTTGAAATTGAGACCTTCAGAATTGGGTCTCATTATTTGCCAAATTTGGTTGATTACATTTTAATGTTACTGACCCTTAAGATTTAGCTCAGAAGAGATTTAGGTTGCAGTAGACACATTTCATAAGAAAGTATTTCATCACTTTTGATGCACCTGCAAGAAGGCATCATCCTCTAACATATTAGTCTAATTTTTAAGTTATATTTCAGTGACAAAAATTAGGTTGCTCCATGGGGATAAATGAGGGGATGAAGAGACTGAAAATGAGTACCTGATATGAATTTTTATTTTTATTAGCTCCAATTGGAGTACTGCACTGATACTATGGATCATGAGTAAGAAAGACTTCTGTTTGATTTTAGTTAGACTTAGGTCAAATTAAGACGCCTGAAGGATTAAGTCTTTCATAAGAAAGTAATTTTTTATGTGAAAGATTATTTATGGAAGAAGACAGTGGACACATGCTTTCTATAGAGTATTTGACCAACAGTTTGTTGTGCATCTAAATTGAAAGTAACATAAGAAGTTAAGGAGTGCTTCCTGGATTTTGTTTCTGTATAGTTCACTTTTACCTGTTTTAACAAGGGCAAATGATTCAAAATGATACAGAGATCCAGAGTGACAGATGTTCAAAAAGTACTCTGTGTTTGGCTTTGTGATGTTTTATGCCCTTTTCTGGACTAAAACCTTGTTTAGGTTAAATATAACTTGTACCTGAAGCAATGGGCAACCTGGCTTAAAAATCTATATGGAAATAACTGGGGAAATGCTAGGATTCTGAATTTGCCAAAAGTATTCTGAGATTAGTCCAAAGCTTTACAGTAGTGTTAGTGATAATTTCAAATAGAAATAATAACCCATAACATTGTCAGCAACTCAGGTAGGTTTGTCATTTTATTATATACTGCCTCCTGTTTCTCAGTTTGGAAAATCAGTCACCTAGGGTTTTCATATCTATGTTTAAAATTACTGATTGTATGAAAATTTTAACTGATAAACCCTTGCTAGGAGGGACCTAAAGAGGAAAAAAAAAGTTACAGTCCACTGAAAACTTCAGGAAATGCTTATTGGGTTGGGATGTATAAAAACTTTCCCACCAAATTCAGGTAATATATGCTCTCTGTCAGTAGAGTTTCAAAGATCAAACTCTAAGAGGACTTATATGGGAGCGTTAGGAAGAGCATGTGGAGGAATAAGGCTTGAGAACAGTACTGTGCTTTTTCTTCTTCTTTTTCCCAGTGTAGAGACCTCCTCTGAGATGATCTGATTTTGGTGGGCACACATCAGGGGTGGGCGTGGGCAGACATTACTGAGGCACCATTGGTCTAGCCTCTTGCAAAATGAACAGTGTGTGTGTGTGAGTCAGTCAGTTGTGTCTGATTCTTTGCCTCCCTGTGGACTATAGGCTGCCATGCTCCTCTGTCCATGGGATTCTCCAGGCAAGAATACTGGAGTGGGTTGCCATGCCCTTCTCCAGGGGATCTTCTCAACCCAAGGACTGAGCCCAAGTCTCCTGCATGACAGGCAGATTCTTTACCCTTTGAGCCACCAGGGAAGCCCCAAAATGAACAGTAACTACAACTGAATATGACTAGCAGTTTAGGCAGCTTCTGTGAACAGCATGCTGGGGGGGAAGAAGAGGCAAATGGAAAGGAAGAAAAACCCAGTCCCCAAGCTTTTCACGTACAAAGGGTCAGAGAAGTCTCTGCTCTTGGCCTTGGCCTTCCAGCACTCTCTATCTCTGTCTACTACCACAGAAGATCTCCTAGCTGTGAGGTAAAGCTAGTAGTCTCGTGACTAGAGAGTTGGTGTGCAAATTTGCTGGGAAGCTTAAAATTTTACACTGCCTTAAATATTTCTTTTTTTCTTTTTATTTATACTTGTGCTCTTTAAATTTGAATGTCCCATGATACAATTCTGATCATCTTGACTTAATTATGGCCCTGCCAGCGTTTATTAAAAATGAAACTTTTCCCCCCCCACTTTGATACTTTTTTTCTAAGTTCTCGAAGCTGGGAAAATATCAAATATTCTACTAGTTCTCCGGTAGCCCAGAGAATGCTCTGGAGATGCAGGCAAAGGCCTAGACTGCCTGTTTATAAATTCCTAAATAAGAAGCCACTGTATTTAGGTTGAACACCGTAAAATTTCTATTTTGTAAGTGAAAGGAAATTTATGTGCATCTCCAATTGCATTGGCCATTTTTTTTCCTATCATAAGAAAATGGATACTACTGACTTTACTCCCAGTGTAGGCCTATCTGAATTTTTTTACCTGAAATAAATACATGAGTGGAAAACCCATTCAAACATAACACACAAATTCTGCTTGTCATTGCAATAAGAAAAAAAAATTGTGCTTCCATTTCCTTCTGATTTTCTGGTGCCAGCATTTCTGATTTCTTCTGCTCTAGCAGTTAAGGAGTAAATAACATTATAAATTAACTTATAATACTTGAGATCACTTGTATGCTAGCCAAAGCCCATAACTATAAATTCTAAAGCACAAAAGAGGAATTATATTTCGGCTATGGTCACTCATTTACCTACCTCCTGTATTCATATTGATCTCTACATTGTGCTAAAATCCTTTCTGATTTGCTTTCTTGTTGAAGCTATGGGATATAATCAATAACGTGCAACTACCTAGAAGTTTTATAGAATACTGTGTAAATGTATTGATCATGTCTCTTTCTGCTTCTATCTAATTAGATTTTCTCCAGTTATTTGTCATTTTAAAAGCTCATGTTTCACATGATATACGAATAAACATCTAAGAGATGTGATTTTATCCAGGGCAGAGAAAATTAGGAGATAGATACGTCTGTTTTTCCCTCTACCATAAGAGAAATGGAGAATTGCCATTAAAAAAAAAAGAAGTTTAATGAAAATGATAGAACAAAAATCAGGGCTTTGATTGAGAGGGACCACTGGGAGGAATCTTTATTTTTTTAATCAAAGTACATTTGCTTACAAGGTTGTGTTATTTTCTACTGTACAGCAAAGTGAATCAACTATACATGTACATATATCCCCCATTTTTCATTTCTGTCTCTTTAGTTCACCCTGGAGGATTGGGTTGATAGAGTTACCTAAGCTATACAGTAGGTTCTCATTAGTTATCTGTTTTATACACAGTGTATGTATGTCAGTGGGAGGGATCTTAGTGTGCAGTGAAGAGGAAGCATGGAGGTGGTTGTCCTTGTTTTCAGCTCCAAGAACCTTTTCAAAACATTTTAAAGGAAATACATTGTCATGCAACTGTTACTTCTAATGATGGAAGCATGCTAGAGGAAGCAGCTTGAGACTGTGCAGCACTTGGGGAAAAAAGCAGAAGTGGTACCTCTTTACCTACTTGGACCCTCAGGGTCTAAACTCTTCCCCACTTCCTGACCTCTCCATGTTGGGTTTTCCTTGGTGTTTGAGCCTGAATATGCAAACACTCCCATTCTCACACCCCTTGTCCATCTCTACCTTGATGCATACTCTCAAAATAAGGTGATTTTGATCTTTTGTCATGATGAGGCAGCAATATAGCAGCAAATGTCACCTTGAACTTGACCCTTTGAAACATGATCACCATGTGCTATGCATAAAGTTAGCTTTAGTTACTGCTCCCACAATTATACCTCAGTAAAAGGCTTTTATATTCATTATTACTTAGGCAGACTAGATGTGTTTCCTCTCCTATGTGCTAGTGTAAACACACACATACACACACCCCTTACGTTAGTTAGGCCCATTGAAAGAGAAAGATGGCTGACCTGGCTGGGGGTGGCAGAGGGTGCCTTAACTTTTTCTGGCTTGGCTCCCACTTCTTTATGTATTTCCTTCATGTACCCCTGTCACTCTAGAGGTGTAACCATGTCTGTTCCAAGTTGTATCTTTATCATCAGCAAGAACTCTTATAAGTGTAGTGAATGTGACTATTTTATATAAATGCACAATAGTATCTAGGCCTTGGAGACGTCTGATAACAGTATGTAAATATCTTTTGTTGAAGTAGTAGAACCTGCTCATAGGGAATGCCTTAGGTGGTAGCCACAGAAGGACACGGGCTAAAAATGCTTGTTTTTTTCAGCAAATTCTAGCATTCGTGGAAGCAAGAAAACAATTTTTTTCCCGTTTCCCATTTATTCTTTAGCACCAATCCATTGGGCTTTCTTGCTGAAAGGTTTCTAGAGACATCTCTTTCATAATGTGTATTGTTGTTTAGTCGCTAAGTCATGTCAGACTCTTTGTGACCCCATGGAATGTAGCTTGCCAGCCTCCTCTATCCGTGGGATTTTCCAGGCAAACATACTGGAGTGGGTAGCTATTTCCTTCTCCAGGGGATCTTCCTGACCCAGGGATGGAATGTATGTCTCCTGCATTGGCAGGAGGATTCTTTACCACTTAGCCACCAGGGAAGCCCTCCTAATAATGTGTATAGGATTCACAGTTTGTGATGATTGATGACCACTGGGTTACATCAGAAACACTAATAAGGGGTGAGAACAGACAACGCTGAAGGTCCACTGAATAAGAGCTCCGTTGAAGAGCTAGTCTCGGGGCTTCCCTGGTGGCCCAGTGGTTAAGAATCCGCACTTCCACAGCAGAGGGCATGGGTTCCATCCCTGGTCCAGGAATTAAGATCCCTCCTGCCAAGCGGCACAGCCCAAAAATTAAAAGGAAAATTAAAAAGGAAAAAAGAAAAAGATTGCCTAAATTTTTTAAAAGTCTGGAACATGACTAGAACTTCAGTTACCATACAACACAGTTGGTCTGAAAAAGAAAATTTCTCTTTAACTTGATGATTGAACATTATATATTATTCCACATATGTGAAGGCTGTTTTTCAAGAGTAAATTTGCAGAGACTAGAGCTCAGAAAAAAATAGAAAAATTCAAATAGACTTTCTCATGCAGTGTAGTCTGCAAGTCTCCGAGTCGATAGATGCAGTAATTCTGGAAAAGATGTTAGATTAGACCATAAAATTGAAATCACTTTTGAACTGTATGTGAAATTACTTCTTCCTAATAAAGCCAAACTCCACTAGCAGTAGGTATGGGGAAAGTCAGTGCTCTTCATTTCTTTTTTTTTTTTAGTTTCATGGAAAATGTAGCAGGTAAGAAAAAAAACTTTAATTGGTACTTTTTATAGTATGACTTGAAAACAACAGTATCTCTGTTGGTTCTGCTGAGTTGTTCTTTCCACAGAATTTAAATGCAATGTCATAAGAGGAGGTTTGCTGTTAAAACATGTCTTTTTCTTTGCTGTGTTCATTGTAATTATGGCTGGTACTGAGAAGTTTCAGTAAGTTTCAATTTCTCTACCTCCCTTACTTGGAGAAATTTTGGAAATGTACTCTGTGAATAAAATGGTTTTTTTTTGTATAGCTTGTGAAGTCTTTTTATTTCCCAGAAGCATTTGGGTAATTCTATTTTCTTTTCTTCCTTTATTTTTGTATGTATATCAGCTACACTTTTTTTTTTTTTTTTTTTCGTTCTGGCTACAAACCCAATGCTATTTAGTGAGAAAATTACTTTAGAAATACAGAATTACAAATGCTGTGTCTAGGATACAAGGACATTATTCGTACTTCTTATGCCAGTGAAAGTTACTATCTACTGGGCAACATAAAGTAGAAAGAAAACTGAGTATTTATTTAACATGGTGTATGTACATGAGCCTACTTTTTCCAGGGATAACATTTTTCCTTAATGCAATAATTCAGTATCAGTATGTGTGTCCTTGTGATACATTAAAAAAATTCCATCAAGTTTCAAAATAATTCAGTGACTTGGACTAGCCTAAGTATACCTTCTTGTCTGAATTATTTAGATAACTGCTTCAAACTCCCATTTTCCCTTGAGCTCTGGTGCCCCCGTTCTGCCACTTTTTCAAGAGGGAGAGATACCAGGAAAAATGACCTTGGTCCATCCGTTACCTTGCACTTTGCCTCAGAAATGACCAGGTGCTTTGTGCAGTTCTCCTTATTAATTCTCTGACTTCATTCTCACATAACAGCTTTTTGGATTGTAGCTATTTTAGGAAAGGACATTCTATTACCTAATGTTAAATCTTCATGAGGTTTAGCTGAATCATTTGGGAGAAAAGGACAGAGCTCCAGCATAAATGTGGGTTACTCTGATCTATTCTCAGATCACATGAGAAAAATAGATCTTGCTTGTTTTCAGCAACTATCATTAAGTAAAAAAAAAATCTAGTTATTACTGAATCCTGCTGATCTACATTATTTCGATTTAAGCCTTCAAAAGCAGATATTAAGAGTCCAAAGGCATTAATTACTCAAGAATTCCTAAACTGAAATGAAGGGTAATTACATGTCACAGACTGTAGTTTTGCTTGAAAAATTATTATTTGGATATACAGTTAGATTCTTGATAATAAAGGTCTAAACACATAGGATGATTGAATTAAATCTGTGAAGTTCATTGTGAGTGATCGGGAAACCATAGAATGAAATTGAGGCCATGTCCCTAATGCTTAATGTGTGATTCTGAGACTTATTAACTTGTTTCTAGGATTTTGAAAATATGGGAAAACAAATACTTTGTTAACTCTTTTACGTGAATAGAAAGTTAATTTCTGTCCTCTACAAGAGTCATGGTTTCCAGGCATGAATTTAAAAATCAGCCTCAATATTTGGTAGCTTTTTCATCATAAACAGTGAAATAAAAAATTATGTTACAAAACAATCAAGAGTTTATTGGTCTCAAGATATCCTTTGACCAAGAGGATTCTGACCTTTGTATGTGAAGGAAGAGGGCACAGTAAAAATGGAGTATGAGTGTTCCTTTGGTGAGTCTGCTGTAATTAACATCACACCAGGCAAATTACTGATCTGTTTGGAAATAGTTTTATATTGGCCTACGCTGTTAATGCTTGGGCACTCAGCAGTGGTGAAAGTCAGATTATTGATTGTATTTACAAACTCCATACCTGTCACTAAAAGAACTTTGTATATAGAAGACTATCAAGAACTGAGAAAAGAGAGTCATGATATCTGTGCAACATGCTGTTTTGTCTCGAGCTCTTATAAAGGTTAAGACTGGTGTGGGGGCAGTTAATGCCTTAAAAGGTCAAGAGTCCTTTCATGCTTTCCATCATGGAGGTACAGTAGTTTGTTCTTACTGAAGTAGACCTTCATTCTGGATTTGTCTTTACCGTCCTCAGTGCTCCTGCTATCACCACCATCTATCTATGGCTTATGTGTATATTACAAACGTCACCATCTACAGAACAACTTATGTACCATATTGCAATATATAACATACAGCGTCCTTTTGACCATGGACTGCAGCCACAAAATTAAAAGACACTTACTCCTTGGAAGAACAGCTATGACAAAGCTAGGCAATGTATTAAAAAGCAGAGACCTTGCTTTCTTGACAAAGGTCCATATAGTCAAAGCTATGGTTTTTCCAGTAGTCTTGTATGTATGTGAGAGTTGGACTATAAAGAAGGCTGAGCACCAAAGAATTGATGCTTTTGAACTGTGGTGCTGGAGAAGACTCTTTTGAGAGTCTCTTGGACAACAAAGAGATTAAACCAGTCAATCCTAAAGGAAATCAACGCTGAATATTCATTGGAAGGATTGATGCTGAAGCTGAAGCTCCAGTACTTTGGGCACTTGATGTGAAGAGCCAAGTCATTAGGAGAGATCTGGTTGTGGGAAGGATTGAAGGCAGGAGGAGAAGGGGGTGACAGAGGACGAGATGATTGGATGGCATCACTGACTCAATGGACATGAGTTTGAACAAGTTCTGGAAGATAGTGAAAGACAGGGAAGCCTGGCATGCTGCAGTTCTTGGGGTTGCAGAGTCAGACACAACTTAGTGACTGAACAACAACAACAACATTTTACAGCAAAATAAGTGCAGAAAGGAGCTTATGTCTATGGAATTAACAAGTATTACTCTTTATCACAGGCTTCCCAGGTGGCACTAGTGCTAAAGAACCTGCCTGCCAGTGCATTAGACATAGACGTGGGTTCAGTCTCTGGGTTGGGAAGATTCCCTGGAGAAGGGCACTGCAACCCACTCCAATATTCTCGCATGGAAAATTCCATGGACAGGGGAGCCTGGCATACTGTAGTTGCAAAGAGATGAACATGACTGGGCAGCTGAACAACAGTAACTACATGCTTGTATTACCATTTAATTCATAATATTTTCTAATTACCTTGTGAGTCTTCTTTAGCTCATGGGTCTTAGACATATACATTTCAATTTCCAAATATATGAAAGGTTTACTAGTATGTTTTTGCTATCTCTTTCTAATGTAATTCTCTCATAATCAGGAAATATGCTGTGCATGATTCAAATTTTTTGGAATTTATTGAATCTGGTTCGATAGCCCAGTGTGCATGAGCACAGTTGTTGGCAGGAGTATACTAAAACTGTTTACTCAGTCAACTGTATCCTTACTCACACTTTACCTATTTGCTCTTTCAGTTACAGAAAAAAGTTTTAAAGTTTCCAAGTGTATCCCATTTATTTTTAGTTCTATAAAACTTATCCTCATATACTTTGCAATTCTTTTGTAAACTATATACACTGAGGAATCTTGAGTCCAGGCCAAACAATTGTCTAATCCTTTATGCCCCAACCATAGGTAATTCAAGGCCTTGCCTGGCAGGCCTCATGAGGAGAAACTGTCCTGGCCTCACCAGGTTTGTACAGAGAGAGCCAAAGCATTGATTTTCTGGAGTCCCTTGGCCTGCAAGAAGACCAAACCAGTCAAACCTAAAGGAAATCAACCCTGAATATTCACTGGAAGGACTAATGCTGAAGCTGAAGCTCCAGTACTTTGGCCACCTTATGTGAAGAGCCAACTCATTAGGAAAGACCCTGATGCTGGGAAAGATTGAAGGCAGGAGAAGGGAATGACAGAGGATGAGATGGTCAGATGGCATTAGCAACTCAATGGACTTGAGTTTGAGCAGGCTCCTGGAGATGGTGAAGGGCGGGGAAGCCTGTCATGCTGAAGTCCATGGGGTCGCCAAGAGTTGGACACAACTGAGCTACTGAACAACAGCAAAGTCACTTTACTTTCTCTCCTGTCTTTTTATTCATATTTTTGTGTGTTTTGAAATAAGTGTTTATGTCCCCCCCAAATTCAAACATTGAAATTCTATCCCACAATGTGATGGTATTAGGATGTAAGGCTTTTGATTTAGGGCTTGAATTAGGGTTCAGTGAGGTCATGACTGTGGAGTCCTCATAAATGAAATTAGTGTATATAGAAGAACCACCAAAGAATTTGCTTCCTTTCTCTGTTTTCTGTCATTTAAGGACACAACTAGAAATCAGAAATTTGAAACCTCAAAGAGAGGCCTCGCAAGATCTTGATCACACTGTTGCCCTGATCTGAGACTTCTAGCTTACAGAAATATGAGAAATAAATTTTTGTTGTTTATAAGCCACCAAGATGTAGTACTTTGTTTTAGCTGCTCAGACTGACATGAAGACAGCATGTATATTTTTACCATGTATTTTATGCAATACAATTACAAAACCTTGCAATGCAATATTGTTGTTTCACTTTGTCTTTCAAAGAAATTGGCATATTAAAATATACTTTGCATATTTACCCCCATTTACTAATTTCATGGTTTACTATTCTTCCTATAGAACTGGTATCATTTCTCACAGCTTGATTTTCCTTTAGCTTTTCTAATAGTGCTGGCAGTAAAATCTCTCAGCTTTCGTTTATCTGAAAATGTCTGTAGTTCATCTTCATTTTTGAAATATGTTTCACTTGATATAGAAATACAGCTTTTTAGTTTTAACATTTAAAATACGTTATTCCATTGTCTTCTAGTTTACTTTGTGTTTGATGAGGATTTGCTAATATTCTTGTCCTATTATGTGTGTTTTAGCTTCTTTTTCACCTTCTAGCTTCTTTTAGAATATTTTTCTTTCTCTTTGTGTTCAGCACCATGACACAGATTTTACATTAGGATTTAACAACAAAGTCTCCAGTTCTAGATATCACTAGAATGTGCTAAACTATGTAAGTTCTTATATTTTTAGGCCCAATTTAACTAACCTTTTCACATCAAGAAGGTTGTTGTTAGTAGTTTAGTAGGGCAGGAAGTGTCAGGCCAAGTAAATTGTTGTTGCACCTGAGGACATTTCCAGTTCTCTTTGCTCTGATTGTTAATAGCTTGACAGGCTTATTATTGCTATTGTTATTTAATAGACAAGCCACCTAAGGTCTCTGTGGGAGATGAATATTACACTTCATCTTAAAGGTTAAAACAGAATTGGGTTGCTAATATATTTTTAATAGTTATATTTTGGGCTACTTTATGTAGCACACTATTTACCCATTGTAAATGTACAGTTCAATGAATTTTAGTAAAATTTATTGTTGTGAAACCATTAACAAAGTCCAGTTTTATAATATTTTTATAGATCCCCCAAATTTCCTACTTCCAGGAGTCAATCTTGGCTCTCAGTCTTAACCTCAGACAACCATGAATCTGCTTTCAGTCTCTATAGTTTGGCCTTTTATGGAAACTTTAAATGATGTTTATATAAATGAAATAATAAAATCTATGTAAATAAAGCTTAAATAAATGTATTTGTATTTTATATAAATGAAATAATATAATATTCAGTTGTTATGTCTGGTTTCTTTCATTTAGTAAAATATTTTTGAGACTTATCTGTTATTGCATGTATCAGTAGTTTGCTCCTTTTTATTGCTGAAGAGCATTCCATTGCATGCATTTAACACATTTTGATTATTAATTCATTAATTTATTAATGTATTTTTGGGTTGGTTTAGGATGGAGAAGCCTGGTAGGCTGCAGTCCATGGGGTTGCTAAGTGTCAGACACGACTAAGCGACTTCACTTTCACTTTTCACTTCCATGCATTGGAGAAGGAAATGACAACCCACTCCAGTGTTCTTGCCTGGAGAATCCCAGGGACGGGGGAACCTGGTGGGCTGCCATCTATGGGGTCCCACAGAGTCAGACAAGACTGAAGTGACTTAGCTGCAGCAGTAGCAGCAGCAGCAGCATCAGCAGCAGCAGTCCCTTAACTATTTTGAATAATGACTCTATAAATATTTGTGTACAGATTGCTGATTCACATGGTAATATTTTCCTTTTAAGAAACTACTAAAACTGTTTTGCAAAGTAGCTATACCATTTTACACACCCAACATAATTGTGTGATTGTCTCTTCACATACTCCATGACAATTAGTATTGTTAATCTTTTTAAAAGTATTCCTCTTCTCAGTGGGTATGAAGTTAAAAAGTTCTAAAGAACTTTCATACAACATTGCATCTATAGTTAACAGTGTTATACCATATACTTAAAACTCTGTAAAGAGGGTATAGCTCATGTGATATGGTTTTTACCACAATAAAAAATGATATAAAAAGAAAGTAAGCAAAAATATCCCTCTTAGAAAATGTATAATAATATCTCTATGGAGTTTTTATATCCCTAATGACTAACTGAG
>SJYC01056892.1:0-11820 GCA_006408675.1 Madoqua kirkii
GTGACTTATTTTGTTAACAAATCCTTTGAACCTGATTGAAAAGTGAAAACTTTCATCAGAACAAAGACTCAACATCAAAATGAAATCAATTTACTAGAAAGTAGTTATAAGTCTTATGAAACTTCAGTCCCAGTAGATGCTTTTAGTAACTAAACAAAAGTGTTTCTAAAGTTCATCTGGAACAATAAACATCCAGGAATAAAACAAAAAAGTTCTAGAAAATGAGAAGTATTGAGTGAAGACTATTAATGCATACTGTCTATTTATAATAATTAGAAAAGTATTATTTTGCTACATAAGGGAACAAATGAATAATAAAACAAAATCGTGAGTCCAGAAGTAAACACAAGTACATACTGGGTTTAGCAGAGCCATATCTTATGGTATAAGTAATCAAATGGCAAGACTTTAATCTATGAAGAATTTCATTTAATACTACTGCTTTGGCTTATAAGTTTTACTTGCATTAAGAAGATCAATTAAGATTCCTCTGAGCAACAAAGTGCTGTGAAATCAGAGCCCACAGGTAGACATTTGTAGAGTTGGTACATGTTCTATTTGGTTTTCCTCTAAAATACTTCAGTACATAGTAGTAACAAGCTCTTCATTTAGATTTATTTTATTGATCTTTTTAACCTAAAAATTCAGTTACTTAAATGCTGAGGATTATATGAATGCTTTGTCTGTGAGGATTACTTTAAGGTTACAACAATATCTAATATCTGTCAAAGATATCAATAAGTACAGGTATATAAACATTTTAGAGAGAAATTAATAAAACTTGCTTTTCTCATGTCAGATTATAATAGCTAAATATTAAATATTGCAGCTATTGTATAGATTTCAATGGGGTGTGGGATTGTTTTAGCATAAAATCTTTTTGTTTTGAGGGTCACGAAATCAGTTTTTTGCCATTGAAATAACATAAAGAATATTTTCTACTTAAAACAAATTACCATCAGAACACAAGGGAAGAAGTCTGCCGTAATAAATGGATATTGCTCACGGAAAGAGAGGGATGATTTATTCAAAAAATGGACAAGGAAATCACTATCTAGAAAATAATGAAAAATCATATTCTTATTTCATCATACCTTATATCGAAATCAATTCCGGGTTAACTAATGATTTAAAGTCTCATTAACTTAATATAATTATTAAAGTATAGTTTCCATATAAAAATAAAATTTTAAAAGCTCCAGAAAAACACAAGATAATCTCCGAGAACACATGCCATGTCTGTCTTCACAGTGCAGTCCCAGCAATCCAGTCCCTCAAAACCCAGTTGTTACATTTGAATGAATTGAATTAAATACCAGCTCTTAAAAGGAATAAGAGCCACCTTCCATAAAATGCTTGTGAATATACAAATAGAGTATTGCCACAGAGTCTTTGGGGAAATATGTCATTGCCTGTAGTAGTAACAGCTTAAATAAATTTGGGAAAGAGACACACTCAGTTCCCCACCTGAGAGAAGTCAAGAGTTTCCTGGTAGCAGAATAAGCCCTCAGTCAAAATCCACAGGACAGTTCCTGCCCTCTCCTGCAGCAGAGAGCTCCTCCATTCACCACATTTGTCATTCACAGCACCTACCCAGTTGAGCTGTAGCAAATGTACTTCCCATCCTGCTCCCCAGCAAGCCTCCAAAAGTGTTGCTTTTGGTGACTCCATCTGCCAGTAGATGTAGAGTTTGTGACACAAACAAAATTGTCCATGGCTCGCTAGGGAGAGCAGGCAAATACTTTATGGATGACCTGGTACAAAGCTTTAAGTGGTGTGGCAAAGCAGTGGGCCAAAGAGAAGCAGCAACTGCAGTCAGACCAGCTCTGCAGTAAGCTATTAGGATTCCAGAAGCTCCTTTTGAGCAAAGGAATCTGTCCTGTTGAGGTTGAAGCAGCCTTACAACAGTGGCAGGCTTTGTTCAAGACATGCTATATCCAATAAGCAAAGGTGAGCTCTGGATGGTGTCAGGAGGGAAAGATCACAAGTCCCAAATCCATAAGCAAAGGATCATCATCAGTTAGTGCTAACAACCTGAAAATGAAAAACTATACGAAAAAATGTCTGTGGCAGGTTTCTAAAGGCAGTGAAAGTCTGCTTGGTCTGAAACTTGAAGCTTCTTCAAGAGGAAACTCTGTTGAAAATTTCCCCGAACTACTAAACTGCTCTCATTCAATGTTTAGCTCACCTTTTCTTTAAAAAAAAAAATGAAATGAAAGCAGATTTTATTTATTTGTTTGTTTGTTTGGCTACACTGGGGTCTTAACTGCACCATGTAGAATCTTTACTTACAGCATCAGTTCATTTCAGTTCAGTCGCTCAGTCATGTCCGACTCTTTGTGACTCCAGGAATCTCAGCACACCAGGCCTCCCTGTTCATTACCATATCTTGGAGTTCACTCAGACTCACATACATCGAGTCCGTGATGCCATACAGCCATCTCATCCTCTGTCATCCCCTTCTCCTGCCCTCAATCCCTGCCAGCATCAGAGTCTTTTCAAATGAGTCAACTCTTCGCATCAGGTGGCCAAAGTACTGGAGTTTCAGCATCAGCATCATTCCCTCCAAAGAAATCCCAGGGTTGATCTCCTTCAGAATGGACTGGTTGGATCTCCTTGCAGTCCAAGGGACTTTCAAGAGTCTTCTCCAACACCACACTTCAAAAGCATCAATTCTTGGATGCTCAGCCTTCTTCTCAGTCCAACTCTCCTCCATACATGACCACAGGAAAAACCATAGCCTTCACTAGATGGACCTCAGTCTGCAAAGTAATGTCTCTGCTTTTGAATATGCTATCTAGGTGGTCATAACTTTTCTTCCAAGGAGTAAGCGTCTTTTAATTTCATGGCTGCAATCATCATCTGCAGTGATTTTGGAGCCTCAAAAAATAAAGTCTGACACTGTTTCCCTGTCTATTTGCCATGAAGTGATGGGACCAGATGCCATGATCTTCATTTTTTGAATGTTGAGCTTTAAGCCAAAGGTCGTGAAGATCTTTTTTGTACAGTTCTTCTATGTATTCTTGCCACCTCTTCTTAATATCTTCTGTTTCTGTTAGGTCCATACCATTTCTGTTCTTTATCGAGCCCATCTTTGCATGAAATGTTCCCTTGGTATCTCTCATTTTCTTGAAGAGATCTCTAGTCTTTCCCATTCTGTTGTTTTCCTCTGTTTTTTTGCATTGATTGCTGAGGAAGGCTTTCTTATCTCTTCCTGCTATTCTTTGGAACTCTGCATTCAAATGGGTATATCTTTCCTTTTCTCCTTTGCTTTTCACTTCTCTTCTTTTCACAGCTATTTGCAAGGCCTCCTCAGACAGCCATTTTGCTTTTTTGCATTTTTTTTCCCATGGGGATGGTCTTGATCCCTGTCTCCCATACAATGTCACAAACCTCACTCCATAGTTCATCAGACACTCTATCTATCAGATCTAGGCCCTTAAATCTATTTCTCACTTCTAGTATATAATCATAAGGGATTTGATTTAGGTCATACTTGAATGGTCTAGTGGTTTCCCCTACTTTCTTCAGTTTAAGTTTGAATTTGGTAATAAGGAGTTCATGATCTGAACCACAGTCAGCTCCTGGTCTTGTTTTTGTTGACTGTATAGAGCTTCTCCATTTTTGACTGCATAGAATACAACCAATCTGATTTTGATGTTGACCATCTGGTGATGTCCACATATAGAGTCCTCTCTTGTGTTGTTGGAAGAGGGTGTTTGCTATGACCAATGCATTTTCTTGGCAAAACTCTATTAGTATTTGCCCTGCTTCATTCCGCATTCCAAGGCCAAGTTTGCCAGTTACTCCAGGTGTTTCTTGACTTTCTACTTTAGCATTTCAGCATATAAGATTTTTAATTGCAGCATGAGAACTCTTAGTTGCAGCATGTCAGAGCTGACCTGTCTAGGAATAAACCTGTGCACTGGGAGCATGGAGTCTTAGCCATTGCACCACCAAGAAAGTCCTTATCTTTTCTTACATTGATAGTGTGGATTAACCAGACTCAGGATTTTATAAAGCCTTTGACTGTGTGGATCACAACAAACTGTGGAAAATTCTTTGAGAGATGGTAATACCAGACCACCTTATCTGCCTCCTGAGAAATCTGTATACAGGTCAAGAAGTGAAAGTTAGAATTGGACATGGAGAAGCAGAAGGCTTCAAAATTGGGAAAGGAGTACATCAAGGCTGTTAATTGTCAGCTTATTTACTTAACTTATGCACAGATTACATCATGTGAAATGCCTGACTAGATGAAACACAAGCTAGAATCAAGATTTCATGGAGAAATGTCAATAACCTTAGATATACAGATGACATCACCCTTATGGCAGAAAATGAAGACAAACAAAAGACGCTCTTGATGAAGGTGAAAGAGGGGAGTGAAATAGCTGGCTTAGAATTCAACATTCAAATAAATAAGATTATGGCATCCAGTACCATCATTTCATTGTAAATAGATGGGGAAACAATGGAAACAGTTTTTATTTTCTTGAGCTCCAAAATCACTGCAGATGGTGAGTGCAGCCAGAAAATTCAGGGACATTTGCTTCTTGGAAGAAAAGCTATGAAAAAGCTAGACTGCACATATAAAAACAGAGACATTCCCAACAAAAGTCCATCTAGTTAAAGCTATGTTTCTTCCAGTAATCATGCAGGGATGTGAGAGTTGGACCATAAACAAGGCTGAGCTCCGAAGACCTAATGCTTTTGAACTGTGGTGTTGGAGAAGACTCTTGAGAGACCCTTGGACTTCCAGGAGGTCCAACCAGTCCATTCTGAAGGAAATCAATTCTGAATATTCACTGGAAGGACAGATGCTGAACTAAAACACCAATAATCCCAGTACAGAAACACAGAAAAGAAAAAAATAAAAAGACAAATATAAATCGGGGAAGTAGGATGTGATTGCAGAGAAGGCAATGGCAGCCCACTCTAGTGTTCTTGCCTGGAGAATCCCAGGGACAGGGGAGCCTGGTGGGCTGCTTTCTATGGGGTCACACAGAGTCGGACACAACTGAAGCGACTTAGCAGCAGCAGCTGGATGTGGTTGAGGAGACTGTAATTAGTAGGCAGAGGGAAAGAAAGATTGTGGGTGGGAGAAATAGAATGAATGGGGACACAAAAGTGAAGGAGAATGAGCATGAAACTAAAGTCATATCATCTGGCAATAGTTCATGAATTTGTACCTACAGGGAAGACATCTGGTGCCTATAAATTTGTCTTGAGTTTTCTTTACATTGCCAGGCCAATTGTCTCAGGCTAACAGATAAAATTAAAAGATGCTTATACCTTGGAAGAAAAGTTATGGCCAGCCTAGATAGCATATTTAACAGCAGAGACATTACTTTGACAACTAAGGTCTGTCTAGTCAAGGCTATGGTTTTTCCTGTGGTCATGTATGGATGTGAGAGTTGGACTGTGAAGAAGGCTGAGTGCCGAAGAATTGATGCTTTTGAACTGTGGTGTTGGAGAAGACTCTTGAGGGTCACTTGGACTGCAAGGAGGTCCAACTAGTTCATTCTGAAGGAGATCAGCCCCAGGATTTCTTTGGAGGGAATGATGCTGATGCTGAAACTCCAGTACTTTGGCCACCTGATGCGAAGAGTTGACTCATTTGAAAAGATTCTGATGCTGGGAGGGATTGGGGGCAGGAGGAGAAGGGGATGACAGAGGATGAGATGGCTGGATGGGATCACTGGCTCGATAGGCGTGAGTCTGAGTTAATTCCGGGAATTGGTGATGGACAGGGAGGCCTGGCATGCTGCAATTCATGGAGTCACAAAGAGTCGGACACGACTAACCGACCGAACTGAACTGAATTTCACACTATCCTACATTGTTTGAAATATTTTCTTGAAAATGGCTAGTTGGACTACTAGAATAAAATGTTAGAGCTATGAGGGTTCATTGCACTTATCTAGACCATCTTTTTTTTTTTTCCTTTACAATACTGTATTCGTTTTGCCATACATGAATCCACCTCAGGTGTACATGAGTTCCCAGTCCTGAATCCCCCTCCCACCTTTCTCCCCATACCATCTTTCTGGGTCATCCCAGTGCACCAGCCCCAAGCATCCTGTATTCTGCATCGAACCTAGACTAGTGATTTGTGTCTTACATGATATTATACATGTTTCAATGCCGTTCTCACAAATCATCCTACCCTCTCCCTCTCCCACAGAGTCCAAAACTCTGTTCTATACATCTGTGTCTCTTTTGCTGTCTCACATATAGGGTTATCATTACCATCTTTCTAAATTCCATATATATGTG
The DNA here is from genome assembly GCA_006408675.1 of Madoqua kirkii. Lineage (NCBI taxonomy): Eukaryota > Metazoa > Chordata > Mammalia > Artiodactyla > Bovidae > Madoqua > Madoqua kirkii. The sequence goes on from SJYC01056892.1 coordinate 6,280, forward strand.
TTCAGTTCAGTTCAGTTCAGTCGCTCAGTCACGTCCGACTCTTTGTGACCGCATGAACTTAGTGTGCTGTATTGGTGTTTTTCTTTCTGTCTTACTTCACTTTGTATAATCGACTCCAGTTTTATCCACCTCATTAGAACTGATTCAAATGTATTCTTTTTAATGGCTAAGTAATACTCCATTGTGTATATGTACCATAGCTTTACTATGAGGCCACCATTACCCTAATACCAAAACCTGAGAAAGATGCCACACAAAAAAAGAAAACTACAGGCCAATATCACTGATGAACATAGATGCAAAAATCCTTAACAAAATTCTAGCAATCAGATTCCAGCAACACATTTAAAAGATCATACACCATGACCAAGTGGGCTTTATCCCAGGGATGAAAAGATTCTTCAGTATCCACAAATCAATTAATGTAACTCACCACATTAACAAATTGAAAAATAAAAACCATATGATTATCTCAATAGATGCAGAAAAAGCCTTTGGCAAAATTCAACTTCCATTCATGATAAAAGCTCTCCAGAAAGCAGGAATAGAAGGAACATACCTCAACATAATAAAAGCTATGTATGACAAACCCACAGCAAACATTATTCTCAATGGTGAAAAATAGACTATCATTTCATTTCACGAATTGAGAAAGATTGTCCTTCAAGTTCATGGCTATTAATACTGAGATCTACAAGATATCCCGACAACTTCATGGTTCTTTTCCTCTAAGACACATTTCATATTCTAAGCCCAGAAGATTTTACCTCTGATCTCACTATTTCATCAAATATTATGCTTCTTAAGAACAGGGAGATCCATCAGCTTTACCTAGCAAAGAATAATTATTAAACATGAGCCATGTGCAAATCATTTTGGTTTATAATATAAATTATATAAAAACAGGAGAAATGTAGCAACAATGTCCCTGCTTGCATCCTTAGTGCTAAATTCAAATGGGAAGTTTTGTTCAGTAGCAACTATATAATTATAAATGACTCTACATGGCATGTGTTAGTGTTAGTCACTCAGCTCAGTCATGTTCAACTCTTTGTGACCCCATGGACTGTAGCCCACCAGACTTGACTGTCCATGTTATTCTCCAGGCAAGAATACTAGAGTGAATAGCAATTTCCTTCTCCAGGGGATCTTCCCAACTCTGGGATCAAACCCACATCTCTGTAGGTGAATTCTTTACCACTGAGCTACCATGGGAACATAAAAGATCTGGGTGGGGGGAGTAGAGGCAAAACCACATAGAGTTTATTGAAATATAGTATGTAAGTTATATCAATGAGCTATGGTTGATGAGCAACACTGAAGAGGGGAAATTAATCCAGTTCAGATTTTGGAAAACAGATGGCAAGATATCAGAGAGTCTACATGAAAGGATTAATATTTTAATTTGGTCCTTACTAATAAATAGAAGTTACCCAACTAAAGAAAAGATGATAAAGGGAACAGCAAGAGCAAAGGCAAGATGACCTGGTGTGCTCAGAGAGCTAATGCAATTCAGTGTTGGTGAAATACATTGTATAGTATTGGAGAGGTAGAGAAAGAAACTGTTGAGAAGCTACAGGCCAGATTTGACTTTTATTGTGAAGTCAACGGGGATCTACAAAAAATTTAAAGCAGGCCAGTGACATGATCATGCTGGAAATTGAAGGAGACAAGACTAGAAACTAGAAGATCAGTTAGTATCACATCAGGAAAGAAACAACACAGTAGGAATTTTAAAAAAGAAGTGGCCAATTTAAAGAGTATTTTTAGAAGTAAATTTTATAGGATTTGGTGTATGAGTAAATGGAGATGATTGAATGAGAAACATAATCAAGGTTGATTTCTGGTTTCCTAATTTGTATGACTGCCACCCTCAAGATACAGAACCCTAGAGAATGAAGACAAGTTTCTTTTAAGGTGAATGGAGTTTCAGCAATCTTTGCAATGTTTGTTTGGGCATGTTTAGCCCACATGTTAACAACTTGGAAGTTCAGAGGAGAAAATTTGGCAGGAAGTAATATCATATATGAAACAAATTGTGAGTCCAGGTTCGATGCATGATACTGGATGTTTGGGGCTGGTGCACAGGGACGACCCAGAGGAATGGTACGGGGAGGGGGGAGGGAGGGAGGTTCAGGATGGGGAACAAGTATATACCTGTGGTGGATTCATGTTGATGTATGGCAAAACCAATACAATATTGTAAAGCAATCAACCTCCAATTAAAATAAATAAGTTTACATTTTAAAGAAGATGTCCCCAGCCTATGAATAGTAGTTAAAGTTGAGAAAGTAGATGAGACCACCAAAAGGAAAATGTAGAATGAGGAAATAATTTATCTAGAGATGGAGCCCTAAGAAACAGGAATGTTAAAGTGTGAGGAATACAAGAGGCTTCAGTGAAGAAGTGGGGAAGGAACGGCCAGAGAGAATTTATAGGTACACACAAGGGAGTACAGGAGGGCATAATCAGCAGTTTCAATATAATAATAATCAAATAAGATAAATCTAGAGATGTCTGTTATATTTTTCAAATGGTAACTCGTTGATGACTATAACAAGATTTATTTTGAAAACAGTTGTGAAACAAAAGGCAGTTTGCAATGAGTTACAGTAACTGGGAGGTGAGGAAAAGACTACTAATCATTAATTTGGGAATAAGCGGGAGAGAGTTTGGATGGTGTCTTGTATTGTGTCATAAAAAGATTTGTTTTTGAAGATAATCATGTTTATGAGATAAGGAGATGTCAAGAAAGAGCGAGACTAGCGGTAAAGGAAAGAGAAAAGGATGGCTGACAGAGTGATCTCCCGGGAGTAGCAAGAGGAGAGGGAACTTGCCCTTGGTAATACCTAGAACATTCTTCTGAGTCTGAAGGGAGGATGATAAGGATAGATCTGGATATAGATAATGGCACCCCACTCCAGTACTCTTGCCTGGAAAATCCTATGGACAGAGCAGCCTGGTAGGCTGCAGTCCATGAGGTCACTAAGAGTGGGACACAACTGAGCGACTTCACTTTCACTTTTCACTTTCATGCATTGGAGAAGGAAATGGCAACCCACTCCAGTGTTCTTGCCTGGAGAATCCCAGGGACAGAGGAGCCTGGTAGGAAGCCATCTATGGGGTCACACAGAGTCAGATACGACTGAAGCGACTTAGCAGCAGCAGCATATGGGACAAGCAGGCAGGAAGTTCAGAGACAAATTAAGAAACAAGATCGTCCAATAAGGGGTAGAGCAGACAGCATGATCTTGTGAGAGTACAGTTTTTGAGACTGTACTGTATATGTAGAAGATACAATCCAATCAGATCATCAATGCCCAAGGGGAGAAAGTCTAGAGAAGCCTTTATCAACAAAACTTCATAACAGAGAATTGCCACCGACCCAAGATATGAATAAGTGCTACAAAACTACTAACTTTGGCCTCCCCCAAAAGGAAAAACCTCAATATTATTTGACAACAATATGTCATACTAGTAAGCTGTAGCACGTTTAACATACTCAAAGGGAAAAAAACCCCTGAAAATTAGGGTTTCAAATCTATCCAAAATTGTATTCAGATAAAGGTCACAGACATACTTAAACTTAGAGAATATTGTTTCCATGAGCCTATTCCGATGAATTTACCAAAAGTAAGCTTCAGGTGGCTACAAAATAATTGAAAAGTTTTAATATAATGTTCTAGGAGTGAGCACTAAATATATTCATCTACTTAAATAAGATTAAAAGATGAAGCTAAATGTTCTATAATAGTATGAACTGGTATATGCTCTAAAAATATACAGAAGTCACACTTACTGATTATTGTGTACTGGGATATGTGCATGTGGGGTTTGAAGCTTGCACACCAAGTAGTCAGGGATCAGTATACTTAAGATGAAAAAAAAAAAAAAAAAGCTAAGTTGATACTAATGTCTAAAGTTGGAATATAGGAGAGTTACAGTAGAGAAAAGAAAAAATGATTGCTACTTAACCTCAGTACTGGTCAAATAAGAGATGACTAAAAGTATTAAACAAAGATAGAAATGTGTCTGTTTTAACAAAAATGAAAACATTCAAATAACAAAAGAAACACCAAGTTTCTTGTAGAGAGCAAAGAAAACAAAAAGTTAAAATAAAAACACTACATAATATTCATTATATTAATAAATTATATATATATACATATATATACATATTATTACATTTGGTAGGAGGAGACGGGGGTGACAGAGGATTAGATGGTTGGATAGCATCCCTTACTTAATGGACATGATTTTGAGCAAACTCCAGGAGATAATGAAAGACAGGGAAGCCTGGCATGCTGCTGTCCATAGGGTCACAAAGAGTCGGACATGATTGAGCTACCAAACAAACGGCAACAAAAAAAAAAAAAAAAAAGCTAAGTTGATACTAATGTCTAAAGTTGGAATATAGGAGAGTTACAGTAGAGAAAAGAAAAAATGATTGCTACTTAACCTCAGTACTGGTCAAATAAGAGATGACTAAAAGTATTAAACAAAGATAGAAATGTGTATGTTTTAACAAAAATGAAAACATTCAAATAACAAAAGAAACACCAGTAGAGAGCAAAGAAAACACAAAGTTAAAATAAAAACACTACATAATATTCATTATATTAATAAATTATATATATATACATATATATACATATTATTACATTTGGTAGGAGGAGACGGGGGTGACAGAGGATTAGATGGTTGGATAGCATCCCTTACTTAATGGACATGATTTTGAGCAAACTCCAGGAGATAATGAAAGACAGGGAAGCCTGGCATGCTGCTGTCCATAGGGTCACAAAGAGTCGGACATGATTGAGCTACCAAACAAACGGCAACATATTGATAAATGTAAATGGGCTTAACTAGACTAGTGAAAGTAAATTAATCTCATATTGGTTTCTTTTAGATTCGGATAGATCAACTGGACAAAACCAATTAGTAAAGATACGGAAGATCTAAATGATGAGTAAAGCGAGTCTTATAGATATATATTGAACTCTGTTTTCCAATAATGAAGGATGCACCTTCTTTAAGAGTGCCCATGGAACATTTACAAATGATAAACATATTAGAAAGTTAAAATATTCTTTTTTAAATACAGAACAGTATATTCTGATCAAAGTACAATAAAGCTAGAAATTAATAGTATCTTTTAAAAGTCTTTCTACTTGAAAATGTAAACTAACGAACATTCACAGACACACAAAGAAGGTAACTATAACCCTGTATGCAAGACAGCAAAAGAGACACAGATGTACTGAACAGTCTTTTGGACTCTGTGGGAGAGAGCAACGCCAGGATGATATGGGAGAATGGCATTGAAACATGTAAAATATCATATGTGAAATAAATCACCAGTCCAGGTTCGACGCATGATACAGGGTGCTCGGAGCTGGTGCACTGGGATGACCCAGAGGGATGGGATGGGGAAGGAGGTGGGAGGGGGGGGTTCAGAATGGGGAACACATCTACACTCATTGCAGATTCAAGTCAATGTATGGAAAAATGAACACAGTATTGTAAAGTAAAATAAATTTT
>SJYC01056893.1:0-29950 GCA_006408675.1 Madoqua kirkii
GGGCCTTAGGAAGCAGCACTACAAACAAAGCTAGTGGAGGTGATGGAATTCCAGTTGAGCTGTTTCAAATTCTGAAAGATGATGCTGTGAAAGTGCTGCATTCAATATGCCAGCAAATTTGGAAAACTCAGCAGTGGCCACTGGACTGGAAAAGATCAGCTTTCATTTCAATCTCAAAGAAAGGCAATGCCAAAGAATGCTCAAACTACTGCACAATTGCACTCATCTCACACACTAGTCAAGTAATGCTCAAAATTCTCCAAGCCAGGTTTCAACAGTACGTGAATTGTGAACTTCCAGATGTTCAAGCTGGTTTTAGAAAAGGCAGAGGAACCAGAGATCAAATTGCCAACATCCACTGGATCATCGAGAAAGTAAGAGAGTTCCAGAAAAACATCTATTTCTGCTTTATTGACTATGCCAAAGCCTTTGACTGTGTGGATCACAATAAACTTAGGAAAATTCTTCAAGAGATGGGAATACCAGACCATCTGACCTGCCTCTTGAGAAAGTTGTATGCAGGTCAGGAAGCAGCAATTAGAACTGGACATGGAACAACAGACTGGTTCCAAATAGGAAAAGGAGTACGTCAAGGCTGTATATTGTCATCTGCTTATTTAACTTCTATGCAGTGTACATCATGAGAAACGCTGGGCTGGAAGAAGCACAAGCTGGAATCAACATTGCTGGGAGAAATATCAATAACCTCAGATATGCAGATGACACTACCCTCATGGAAGAAAGTGAAGAACTGAAGAGCCTCTTGATAAAAGTGAAAGAGGAGAGTGAAAAAGTTGGCTTAAAGCTCAACATTCAGAAAATGAAGATATGGCATCCAGTCCCATCACTTCATGGCAAATAGATGGGGAACAGTGGAAACAGTAGCTGACTTTATTATTTTGTGGGGCTCCTAAGTCGCACAAAGTTGGACACAACTGAAGCAACTTAGCAGCAGCAGCAGCAACAGCAAAGTCACTGCAGATAGTGACTACAGCCATGAAATTAAAAGACGCTTGCTCCTTGAAAGGAAAGTTGTGACCAACCTAGACAGCATATTAAAAAGCAGAGACATTACTTTGCCAACAAAGGTCTGTCTAGTCAAGGCAATGGTTTTTCCAGTGGTCATGTATGGATGTGAGAGTTGGGCTATGAAGAAGGCTGAGTGCTGAAGAATTGATACTTTTGAACTGTGGTGTTGGAGAAGACTCTTGAAAGTCCCTTGACCTGCAAGGAGATCCAACCAGTCCATCTAAAGGAGATCAGCCCTGGTGTTCACTGGAAGGACTGATGCTAAAGCTGAAACTCCAATACTTTGGCCACCTGATGTGAAGAGCTGACTTATTCGAAAAGACACTGATGCTGAGAAAAATTGAGGGCAAGAAGAGAAAGGAACAACAGAGGATGAGATGGTTGGATGGCATCACCGTCTCAATGGACATGAGTTTGGGTAAACTCCGGGAGTTGGTGATATACAGGGAGGCGTGGTGTGCTTTGGTGTGAGGTCGCAAAGAGTCGGACATGACTGACTGTACTAAACTGAACCTGATATATCATCAACATATGGAATTCAATTTCATTTTTTTATCACTAGTATTTTCTAGCTGGAAAATTCAATTTGAAAAAATAGTTGTTCTCTTTCATAGCGAGGAAGTAATAAATGTCAGCCCATAACAAATACTACAAAAATTCACAAGTCTTTTACAAAGTAATTTGTAAAATATGTATATATATGGCACAACTTCTTTATCTGTTCATCCACTGATGAACACTAGGTTGTTTCTGTGTTTTTTTGCTAATGTAAATCAAGCTTCTATGAACATGGGAATACTGATGTCTTTTCAAGTTAGTGATCCTTTTTTTCACCTCTGGATATATTCCCAGAAGTGTAATGGTTAGATAATATGGTTGTTCTAGTTTTAATTCTTTGAGAATCCTCCACACTGTTTTCTATCGTGGCTGCAGTTATGCTGATTTATTACTTGTGCTTATTATCTTGATCTTGTTAATGCTTTTATCATCGTCAATATGATTTTGAGAAATGTTTCTACCTTAGAGATTCATCAGGATGTTCAATGTACCATTATTACTGTTTCCATTTTTACTTCAAATGAATCATATATCTTTACAAGCAAACTCTTTCTGTTTCAAAAATTCAGGAATATGATAGACAAATTTACATCTTATTGCTAGCCCTACACAAAGTACAAATAGATCGCATCATCAGTCATTACTCTGAATTTTCTGTTACCTATTCAGTTGGAGAGTTGCCAAATTTCCTGCCTCTAGTTGCATTGCTCAGCACATAATAAGCAATCTTTTTGCATGTATCTCAGTAATAGAATGCAGCACAGCTCCACTGACTCTGGTCTCTTCTCCCTCTTAGGCCTTGTAGGAAACTTTGTTGTTGTGCAACACAATCATAATTCTTTCAAAAAATAATCAGCTTACACTAATTGATTTTAGTGTAATTTTCCTGTGGTTTTTGCATATGCACTAGCTTTATGTTTTAAAGACAAGTGTGGCTCTATCTCTCTTTGTATATGTATATGCATGTGTTAAATATGGATGTGCAATTGTTAAGTGTATCTTAATATATAGCTTTCAAAAGATATTCAAATGATAGATAAATTTAACAAACTTGATATAAACAGTGCTCATAACTCAACTGATATGAGATGTACCATAAGCAAGTGTGCCCACATGTAGACAATGGCAACTATGTTAGGAATACTGCTCAGCTTAAAGTGATCATGAAAGGGATCTATTTTAAGATGCTGTTTGACTTCAGAAATGTGAAAAGGTGTACATTAGAATCAATAACATCTTTTATTTTCCATTAATGGGACGAATGAAAAGGCATTTGTGAAAGAGACTGAAGCAGTCAGTGCTGATGTCGAGGAGAATTAATGAGTTCTAATATTCTAAAACCCATCTTTCCATCTCAGAAGAATAAATCAGAGAGATAAGAAAAATTTTGAAAAGGATCTTGAATTAAAGCAGTGAGTCTGAGATGGTTCCCTTGAAAACTCACTCAAATTGCCATTGACCTGGGCTCCTTCACAAAGCTCTTTTTTGCACACTAGGGGGCTCTCACACACAATGACATGTCAAATGAAAATATTGATAGCTTGGTTGTTTCGTTTTTATGTCATGTTAACTCAAGAAATATTTATTGAGAATCAGTTATTAGCACTGCACTGATCTTTCTGAGGAATATAAAAATTACTGTGTTCTGTACCCAGTCTGTAGGAAATTTACAGTTTGGATGGGGTCGCAGAGTCGGACACGACTGAGCGACTGAACTGAACTGAACTGAACTGAACCTAACTGAAGGGAGATAAAACATGCATAAAAATTAGAATAAATGAAGCATGAGACAAATGTTGGCAAGCTGAAACAAAGAATTCTAAAAATTCAAAGGAGTAGTGAATGCTTGCCCAGTTTGTTTCACTGACTTGGGGAAAAAAGTGGCATTTCCATAGTGCAGTGGCCAGCCCCTGTATTTCAAATGATTCTTCTCATTGGGGTTTGAGCAAGAATCAGCCACTTCTTACTAGTGCCTTCAAGGGACAGCTGAGGTAGTGGCAACATGTGTTTATTCTTGTCTTTCTCTCCCTTTTTCACTTCTTTTCACAGACTTCCCTTCTATCTGTGTCTTTTTTCTTGGAGTATTTTTTCCACAATGGCCCAACAGTGACTGTAATATGCAGTCTTAATCTTAAGAGCCACATTGTGGACCTAAGAATTTGTCTACCCCAGTTTCAAGGTAATTTCTGGAACATATTTTTCTCCCCAGGAAAAGATTGTGGCCATCAACACCTCTGATTAATAATACTAAGTTGTCCACTCCAGTTCCAAGGTAAATTCTACAAATTTTTCTCCCCAAGAAATTATGGCCATCAACACCTGTTACTAGTATTACTGTGTATGCGTATTCCAATGTCGCCAAAACTGCAATGAAATGTTCAACTCTCTCTGAATTAAAGAAGCAAATTGGCAGAGCAGGAGCAGAAATAGAGCTGAAGAAATATTGACCTCTTTCCATTACCATCATGCATACACATTTTTGTCCACTTCCTACCCCAGCTATACTCTGGCCTTACGTTCTGAGCTCTTAGACCTCCCAAAGCTATAGTCTTGGGACATTTTGAAATCTTTCCTGAGAATTCAAGAGGTCTACTCAATTCTAGCAGAGAAGGCAATGGCACCTCACTCCAGTACTCTTGCCTGGAAAATCCCATAGACAGAGGAGCCTGGCAGGCTGCAGTCCATGGAGTCACTGAGGGTCGGACATGACCGAGCAACTTCACTTTCACTTTTCACTTTCATGCATTGGAGAAAGAAATGGCAACCCACTCCAGTGTTCTTGCCTGGAGAAATCCCAGGGACGGGGGAGTCTGGTGGGCTGTCGTCTATGGGATCGCACAAAGTCAGACACAACTGAAGTGACTTAGCAGCAGCAGCAGCACTCAATTCTAGGGGCCCAGAGCAAAAAAAAAAAAAATCTCTATTTTCTTATTTTGACTTTCCTTTTTCATTGAGAAGCTATCTAAAGATTCATTTAAGTTATTTATTTAAAAATCCAAATTTAAAAGAACCATCGGATTTAAAATGTTCTGAAAATCCTGTTCTCATATGACCTTTACTCAGAGGCAACAATCATTAATGTTTTGTGCATATTTATCTATCTCTCTGATCATTGCTACTGTTATTATTTATGAAACATCTCAGAGTAAATTACAGACACCATAATCTTTTAATCCTTTAATTCTTCAGTATATATCTCCTAACAACAAGGACATTTTCCTACATAACCACAGTAATAAAGATAATTTCAGAAACTTAATATTGATGTAGTAGTATCACATAAGTATTTTTATTCATATTTTATCAATTGTCCCATTTATGGTCTTTAAAATTAGTTTTCTTTTTCCTGTTCCAAGATCCATTCTAGGATCACACATTGCATTTAATTGTCGTATCTTTTTAGTTTCCTTCAATTTGGAACTATTTCTCTGTCTTTAACATTGAAAGATTTTAAGAGTTTAGAGTCATCAGAAAGTCTCTGAGTTTGGGCTTACCTGACAGCCTCACCTGATTAGATTCTGTTAATGCATTTTTTGGCCTGAATGTTATACATTCTGAGAATATTATATAAACAGGCATATGTGATTCATCCCTTAGGGCTTGAAAGATTTTTTCCTTCCTAAGCAATATGAGTATTCATTAAATCCAACCTCACCGAAAAAGTATGCTGTCTAGCTTTTGAATTTTTTGCTAATATGATAGGTTTTTTATAAATGGCATCTTAATATAGTTTTTAAAAAATCTTCTTTGAAGTAAATTTAAAAGGGATAACATGAATACATTTTTAAGTGCACAGTGTGATGAGTTTTTGGCAAATGATGTAAGGGATAGATATATCCATCACTCTAAAAAGTTTCTCGTTCTCCTTTTCAGTAAATTCTCCCAATACTGGCCCCAGAAAATCACTTTCTGACACTATAGATTAGGTTTTTGTACTGTAGAATTTCACACAAATGGAATCATATGAACACAGTTTTGTCTGTAAGGAAGAAAATACTGGTGGTATGCCTATGGTAGATTACACAAAGAAAATGAGATTTATTTTTAGTATGATTGACTTCAGGCCAGATGACCTGAAATATATAGATTATAAGTAAAAGTGAATTCTCCTAACTTAAAAAAAAATACACTTTCTATTCTAAATGTTCTGGTTGGTCTTCCTACTAGCCAATATAATAAGCTACAAAGGATGGCAGAATTTTACTATCTGTAGGAATCCTAAGACATCATTTTTATAAGTTCTACCCTTACTCTCAAATAACTTTTTATAAACCTTCTGTGACAAGAATTCTGTATCTTCCAAAGAAATTAATCTCCATTTAAAATAACCTTCTTTCTCCCTTGGAATGCTATATTGAGATCAGTGGTTATTTCTGGAAAAAGGAAAAAAGACTGGGTTTAATTCTACCTTTTCAAATAAATGCATTCTGAGCAAGTGTTGCAAGGGTTATATGAGAGGGAAGGGGGGATATAAGTGCTCTCATTTATAAAATTGTGTTTTCTCTAAAGGTCCGCGGTTTGCCAAGGGGCACTAATGACTTTATTGAAGCGTTGATTTCATATCATCTTAACTTTTCATTGTGTCACAGGTGTCTCTTCTGGGGTTTAGGAGAAAAAAAAGAACTTGACATCTTTGATACTTCATTTAGCACTGACTTCACTGGGTGTTAGTGCTGTCTTTAGCAATCTTTGAAAGTACATGGGTAAGCACGGTGAACAAACCAAGCTGATGCAATAAAGGAAGATCCACTTGATTGAAATATCTAATAACCCCCTCACAAATCAATCCCTACCATACTTGTATTCGTAACTAAGCTTCTTGGTAGCTATGAATCAATATCTGTGTGAGATTCAAAAGACGAAAAGCAATTAATCTTCAATACTAGTGAGAAATATGCACTGTTCTGTTGTAAAATACTTCCCCAAACTGAATCTTGTCTGCATAAAGTGTATCTCTGATTCAACAGCCAAATGAGGGAATAAAGCCCTGATATTTAAAGTCAGTGATGCTTTGGTTTGCTTTGCTTTTCAGATGGTACTTCTAGGGGGCCAGGAGGGAAGTTGATAGAAAATAACACACAAGGAAGAAGGGAGAGTGGCAGGCTGGGAGGGTAGAGAAAATAAGGGCTTGTAAAAAGCCTCTTGATGAAAGTGAAAGAGGAGAGTGAAAAAGTTGGCTTAAAGCTCAACATTCAGAAAACTAAGATCATGGCATCTGGTCCCATCGCTTCATGGCAAATAGATGGGGAAACAGTGGCAGACTTTATTTTGCAGGGGGGCCTCCAAAATCACTGCAGATGGTGACTGCAGCCATGAAATTAAAAGATGCTTACTCCTTGGAAGGAAAGTTATGACCAACCTAGATAACATATTCAAAAGCAGAGATATTACTTTGCCAACAAAGATCCATCTAGTCAAGGCTATGGTTTCTCCAGTGGTCATGTATGGATGTGAGAGTTGGACTGTGAAGAAAGCTGAGTGCCAAATAATTGATGCTTTTGAACTGTGGTGTTGGAGAAGACTCTTGAGAGTCCCTTGGACTGGAAAGAGAGCCAATCAGTCCATCCTAAAGATCAGCCCTCTGTGTTCTTTGGAGGGGTTGATGCTGAAGCTGAAATTCCAATACTTTGGCCACCTCATGCAAAGAGCTGACTCATTGGAAAAGACTCTGATGCTGGGAAGGATTGGGGATAGGAGGAGAAGGGGACGACAGAGGATGAGATGGCTGGATGGCATCACCGCCTCGATGGACATGAGCTTGAGTATACTCCGGGAGTTGGTGATGGACAGGGAGGCCTGGTGTGCTGTGATTCATGGGCTCACAAAGAGTCAGACACGACTGAGCAACTGAACTGAACTGAACTGAAACCGATGAAAATACAAACGTAAAAAAAAATCAATAACTTTAAGGCCCAAGATAGCAGCGCTCATGTGTGTTGTGTCCTGGAAGTGGAGCCTGCGGTGTTTCTGGCCTGCCCTGCACAACTTTGTGGCTGGCGCCAAGAACTGCAAGACAGCAAGATCTAGCGGGTGAGAGGGACAAGCTAGTGATCTGTGAGGAGGCACGCACCTCACTACATCACCCACAATGAAAACTGGCCATCCCTGCACATAGATAACTTGGATGGGGAGGATCGTACTGCAGAGTGAATGGTGGAAGATGTTTTCCTTTGCCAATTTCTGATGGGCATCTTCCCAGCCTGCCTAGCCAATCAGCTTATTTTAAAGCTCAGGGCTAATCAAATTTCCTCAACTCTGGGAGATAGTGAACAACAGAGGAACCTGGCCGTGCTGCAGTCCATGGGGTGGCAAAGAGTCAGACAACGATCTAGCCACTGAATAGCAACAACAAAATCAGGTGGAGATCTGTGACCTGGTCCCTGCCACACAAGTTCTGCTTCCCTGTGAGCTATTGTGAGACACTGTCCCACTTTTACAAAAGTCCCGTGCCTCTCCAAACTGTGCCCGCAAAGGTTGTGTATATCTATGACAACTGCCTGTTGTGGGGGGTGGGGAGAGGACAAGTGATTGCTTGCAAAGGGCAGAAGCTTGTGGAAAGATGCAAAGTACAGTATCATGAGAAACGCTGGGCTGGAAGAAGCACAAGCTGGAATCAAGATTGCCAGGGGAAATATCAATAACCTCAGATATGCAGATGACACCACTCTTATGGCAGAAAGTGAAGAAGAACTCAAAAGCCTCTTGATGAAAGTGAAAGAGGAGAGTGAAAAAGTTGGCTTAAAGCTCAACATTCAAAAAACTAAAATCATGGCATCTGGTCCCATCACTTCATGGCAAATAGATGGGAAAACAGTGGAACCAGTGTCAGACTTTATTTTTTTTTTTTTGGAGGGAGGCTCCAAAATCACTGCAGATGGTGACTGCAGCCATGGAATTAAAAGATGCTTACTCCTTGGAAGGGAAGTTATGCCCAACCTAGATAGCATATTGAAAAGCAGAGACATTACTTTGCCAACAAAGGTCCATCTAGTCAAGGCTATGGTTTCTCCAGTGGTCATGTATGGATATGAGAGCTGGACTGTGAAGAAAGCTGAGTGACAAAGAATTGATGCTTTTGAACTGTGGTGTTGGAGAAGACTCTTGAGAGTCTCTTGGACTTCAAGGAGATCCAACCAGTCCATCCTAAAGGAGATCAGTCCTGAATATTCATTGGAAGGACTGATGCTGAAGCTGAAACTCCAATACTTTGGCCACCTCGTGCAAAGAGTTGACTCATTGGAAAAGACCCTGATGCTGGGAGGGATTGAGGGCAGGAGGAGAAGGGGACAACAGAGGATGAGATGGCTGGATGGCATCACTGACTCAGTGGACATGAGTTTGGGTAAACTCCAGGAGCTGGTGATGGACAGGGAGGCCTGGTGTGTTGTGATTCATGGGCTCACAAAGAATTGGACACGACTGAGCAACTGAACTGAACTGAACTGAAATAAGACTGTCTCTTATACACATCTCCTCATCCTGCAGACACTTAGCGCAACTCTCGGTAGACAGGTGCCTGGGGAAGGTCTGTTTCCTCCAAGGGGGCCCAGGCAAATTGCTGGTTTCCGAGTTTGGAGTAATCTGTCCTAGATCAAAGAACACAGCCATGAGGAGATGCAACCTATCTGGATTGGCAAGTCTGCCAGCACTGGATTTGAGTCTGTTCTCAGAGAAAGAAGAGACCTTGAGACTGTAAGAGCTACAAGAATCCACAGAGATCTAGACGGCAAAGGGCTAGAGGGGGAAAGTGGGACTCATGGGCTCCTCAGGGAACATAAGGTAGAGGTAGGGAAGTAAGCTTTGACCTTAGCACTGCAGGTGGACTCAAGTACAGTCTCCACTCTGACAGCACGCAGCTTTCTGTTTAGGTCCAAGTCCAACCACTGAATGAGGCTGGCATTGGGAACTTGGGAGGCCCTGATTAAAAGCATTGGTTTCCTAGGAGATGGGATTTAATGGAGAGAGGATAGGCAGTGACGGGGGAGACATGAGTTTGGGTGAACTCCAGGAGCTGGTGATGGACAGGGAGGCCTGGTGTGTTGTGATTCATGGGCTCACAAAGAATTGGACACGACTGAGCAACTGAACTGAACTGAACTGAACTGAGAAATAGGAGAAAGACATCCAATCAGAGTATGAAGGCTGCGTCTTCATGGTGGCTATTGAGAAATGGCTGTTTATCTTGTCTTGTCTCTGGGTCCTTGTAAAGAACTAGACTCGAGTTTCTTTGCGGA
Organism: Madoqua kirkii; assembly: GCA_006408675.1. NCBI lineage: Eukaryota > Metazoa > Chordata > Mammalia > Artiodactyla > Bovidae > Madoqua > Madoqua kirkii. The sequence goes on from SJYC01056893.1 coordinate 9,822, forward strand.
TGCTCCAGGGTTCTCAGGTAGGATGTCAGTTACCTGAGGTATAGGTTATAGCAACAGTTCGGTAGTATCTTGTGCCAAACACTATGTCAGGAACTTTACCTGAAGATTTTTGCCTTCTTTTAAAATGGAAAGATCCATTTTTTTGGCGATTATAAAACAATATTAATTTTTAAAAAAATCAAAACAATAGGGATATGTGATAAATCAGTGATGTCATTTACTCACAATTCTGCCCCAGAGAAAACCACTGTGAACAATTCGTTGTGTTTTATTGTTGGATATACTTTCATCCCCCAGAAATACTGTAGTGCATACTCATCATTTATTAAATAAGTTTTTAGCTGTGCAAAACTAGTAACTCTAATAAGAAAGACACCGACACAATTACATGATATTTCTAATAGTGTGGCATTGTTAACTTTAAAACTGCTAATCAAATTTCTAAATAAAAAACTTCCAAACAATTTGTGAAGATTTATCAAATAATTTCAGTAGCATTGGTAAAGACCAACCTCATATTGGCTACACACACACATTAAATAGGAAAGAGTCTGCAGTAATCTTTGATTGTCAGGTTCTACATATTGAAATATTTTCCTTGACAATTTTAACAGCTTCATTGAGGTACAATTGGTATACAATAAATTGTACATATTTAAAGTATACAGTTGACATATATACACACCTATGAAAAACATCACCACAATCAAAATAATGAGTATATTAATCACACCCAAAAGATTCCTTGCACATTTTTGTTCTTCTGCTTCCTGCCTATCCCCACCTCCTTTCAACCACTGGCAAACATTGATCTATATTCTGTTATTGTAGAAGAATTTACATTTTTAAGGATTTTCTATATATAACATCACACAGTGTATACTCTGTTTTCTGGCTTTTTTTTTTTTAATTTTTATTTTTTTGTTTAATGCTTATTCCATTTCACAGCACTGCATTGGTTCTGCCATACATTGACATGAATCAGCCACAGGTGTGGACGATCTCCCCATGTTAAAGCCCCCTCCCACCTCCCTTCCCTGCCCATCCCCCCGGTTCATCCCATACACCGGCCCCAAGCATCCTATATCCTGTATTGAACATAGACTGGTGCTTCATCTCCCATATGATTGTATACATGTTTCGTTGTCCTTCTCCCAGATCTTCCCACCCTCTCCCTCTCCCTCTGAAGCCAACAGTCCGTTCTATACCTCTGTGTCTCTTATATTGTCTCACTTTCGGGGTCATCATTATTGTCTTCTAAATTCCATATATATGTGTCAGTATACTGTATTGGTGTTTTTCTTTCTGGCTTACTTCACTCTGTATAATCGGCTCCAGTTTCATCCATCTCATTAGAACTGCGTCAAACTTATTCTTTTTGAGGGCTGAGTAATACTCCATTGTGTATATGTACCAAAGCTTTCTTATCCATTCATCTGCTGATGGACATCTGGGTTGTTTCCATGTCCTGGCAATTATAAACATTGCTGCAATGAACATTGGGGTACACGTGTCTCTTTCAATTCGAGTTTCCTCAGTGTGTATGCCCAGCAGTGGGATTGCTGGGTCGTAAGGCAGCTCTATTTGCAATTCTTTCAGGAATCTCCACACTGTTTTCCATAATGGCTGTACTAGTTTGCATTCCCACCAACAGTGTAAGAGGGTTCCCTTTTCTCCACATCCTCTCCAGCATTTATTGCTTGTAGATTTTTGGATCGCAGCCATTCTGACTGGTGTGAAGTGGTACCTCATTGTGGTCTTGATTTGCATTTCTCTGATAATGAGTGATGTTGAGCATCTTTTCATGTGTTTGTTAGCCATCCGTATGTCTTCTTTGGAGAAATGCCTGTTTAGATCTTTGGCCCATTTTTTGATTGGATCATTTGTTTTTCTGGAGTTGAGGTGCATAAGTTGCTTGTATATCTTTGAGATTAGTTGTTTGTCAGTTGCTTCATTTGCTATTGTTTTCTCCCATTCAGAAGGCTGTCTTTTCACCTTACTTATAGTTTCCTTTGTTGTGCAGAAGCTTTTGATTTTAATTAGGTCCCATTTGTTTATTTTTGCTTTTATTTCCAGTATACTGGGAGGTGGATCATAGAGGATCCTGCTGTGATATATGTCCGAAAGTGTTTTGCCTATGTTCTCCTCAAGGAGTTTTATAGTTTCTGGTCTTACGTTTAGATCTTTAATCCATTTTGAGTTTATTTTTGTGTGTGGTGTTAGAAAGTGGTCTAGTTCCATTCTTTTGCAAATGGTTGACCAGCTTTTCCAGCACCACCTGTTAAAGAGACTGTCTTTACTCCATTGTATGTTCTTGCCTCCTTTGTCGAAGATAAGGTGTCCATATGTGTGTGGGTTTATCTCATGGCTTTCTATCTTGTTCCATTGGTCTATATTTCTGTCTTTGTGCCAGTACCATACTGTCTTAATGACTGTGGCTTTGTAGTAGAGCCTGAAGTCAGGCAGGTTGATTCCTCCCGTACCATTCTTCTTTCTCAATATTGCCCTTGCTATTCGCGGTTTTTTGTATTTCCATACAAATCTTGAGATAATTTGTTCTAGTTCTGTGAAAAATACTGTTGGTAGCTTGATGGGGATTGCATTGAATCTGTAAATTGCTTTGGGTAGTATGCTCATTTTCACTATATTGACTCTTCCGATCCATGAACATGGAATATTTCTCCATCTATTAGTGTCCTCTTTGATTTCTTTCATCAGTGTTTTATAGTTTTCGATATATAGGTCCTTAGTTTCTTTAGGTAGGTGTACTCCGAGGTACTTTATTCTTTTCGTTGCAATGGTGAACGGAATTGTTTCCTTAATTTCTTTTTCTATTTTCTCATTATTAGTGTATAGGAATGCAAGGGATTTCTGAGTGTTTATTTTATATCCTGCCACTTTACTATATTCATTGATTAGCTCTAGTAGTTTTCTGGTCGAGTCTTTAGGATTTTCTATGTAGAGGATCATGTCATCTGCAAACAGTGAAAGTTTTACTTCTTCTTTTCCAATTTGGATTCCTTTTATTTCTTTTTCTGCTCTGATTGCTGTGGCCAAAACTTCCAGAACTATATTGAATAGTAGTGGTGAAAGTGGGCACCCTTGTCTTGTTCCTGACTTTAGGGGAAATGCTTTCAGTTTTTCACCATTGAGGATAATGTTTGCTGTGGGTTTGTCATATATAGCTTTTATTATGTTGAGGTACGTTCCTTCTATTCCTGCTTTCTGGAGAGTTTTTATCATAAATGGATGTTGGATTTTGTCAAAGGCCTTCTCTGCATCTATTGAGATAATCATATGACCTTTATTTTTCAATTTATTAATGTGGTGAATTACGTTGATTGATTTGCGGATATTGAAGAATCCTTGCATCCCTGGGATAAAGCCCACTTGGTCGTGGTGTATGATCTTTTTAATGTGTTGTTGGATTCTGATTGCTAGGATTTTGTTCAGAATTTTTGCATCTATGTTCATCAGTGATATCGGCCTATAGTTTTCTTTTTTTGTGGCATCCTTGTCAGGTTTTGGTATTAGGGTGATGGTGGCCTCATAGAATGAGTTTGGTAGTTTTCCTTCCTCTGCAATTTTCTGGAAGAGTTTCAGTAAGATAGGTGTTAGCTCTTCTCGAAATTTTTGGTAGAATTCAGCTGTGAAGCCGTCTGGACCTGGGCTTTTGTTTGTTGGAAGATTTCTGATTACAGTTTCAATTTCCATGCTTGTGATGGGTCTGTTAAGATTTTCTATTTCTTCCTGGTTCAGTTTTGGAAAGTTGTACTTTTCTAAGAATTTGTCCATTTCTTCCAAGTTGTCCCTTTTGTTGGCATATAGTTGCTGATAGTAGTCTCTTATGATTCTTTGTATTTCTGTGTTGTCTGTTGTGATCTCTCCATTTTCATTTCTAATTTTGTTGATTTGATTTTTTTCTCTTTGTTTCTTGATGAGTCTGGCTAATGGTTTGTCAATTTTATTTATCCTTTCAAAGAACCAGCTTTTTGCTTTGTTGATTTTTGCTATGGTCTCTTTTGTTTCTTTTGCATTTATTTCTGCCCTAATTTTTAAGATTTCTTTCCTTCTACTGGCTCTGGGGTTCTCTATTTCTTCCTTTTCTAGTTGCTTTAGGCGTAGAGTTAGGTTATTTATTTGACTTTTTTCTTGTTTCTTGAGGTATGCCTGTATTGCTATGAACTTTCCTCTTAGCACTGCTTTTATAGTGTCCCACAGGTTTTGTGTAGTTGTGTTTTCATTTTCATTCGTTTCTATGCATATTTTGATTTCTTTTTTGATTTCTTCTGTGATTTGTTGATTATTCAGAAGGGTGTTGTTCAGCCTCCAAATATTGGAATTTTTAATAGCTTTTCTCCTGTAATTGAGATCTAACCTTAGTGCATTATGATCAGAGAAGATGCTTGGAATAATTTCAATTTTTTTGAATTTATCAAGGTTAGCTTTGTGGCCCAGGATGTGATCTATCCTGGAAAAGGTTCCATGTGCACTTGAAAAAAAGGTGAAATTCATTGTTTGGGGGTGAAATGTCCTATAGATATCAATTAGGTCTAACTGGTCTATTGTCTCATTTAAAGTTTGCGTTTCTTTGTTAATTTTCTGTTTAGTTGATCTGTCCATAGGTGTGAGTGGGGTATTAAAGTCTCCCACTATTATTGTGTTATTATTAATTTCCCCTTTCATGCTTGTTAGCATTTGTCTTATATATTGCGGTGCTCCTATGTTGGGTGCATATATATTTATAATTGTTATATCTTCTTCTTGGATTGATCCTTTAATCATTATGTAGTGGCCTTCTTTGTCCCTTTTCACAGCCTTTGTTTTAAAGTCTATTTTATCTGAGATGAGTATCGCTACTCCTGCTTTCTTTTGGTCTCTATTTGCATGGAATATCCTTTTCCAGCCCTTCACTTTCAGTCTGTATGTGTCTGTAGTTTTGAGGTGGGTCTCTTGTAGGCAACATATATAGGGATCTTGTTTTTGTATCCATTCAGCCAGTCTTTGCCTTTTGGTTGGAGCATTCAGCCCATTTACATTTAAGGTGATTATTGATAAGTATGCTCCTGTAGCCATTAGCTATGTTGTTTTGAGTTCGGGTTTATACGCCCTTTATGTGTTTCCTGTCTAAAGTTTATCCTTTAGAATTTGTTGGAGAGCTGGTTTGGTTGTGCTGAATTCTCTCAGCCTTTGCTTGTCTGTAAAGCTTTTTATTTCTCCTTCATATTTGAATGAGATCCTTGCTGGGTACAGTAGTCTTGGCTGTAGGTTATTCTCTTTCATCACTTTAAGTATGTCTTGCCATTCCCTCCTTGCCTGGAGAGTTTCTATTGAAAGGTCTGCAGTTATTCTTATGGGGACCCCCTTATGTGTTATTTGTTGTTTTTCCCTTGCTGCTTTTAATATTTGTTCTTTGTGTTTGGCCTTTGTTAATTTGATTAATATATGTCTTGGGGTGTTTCGCCTTGGGTTTATTCTGTTTGGCACTCTCTGGGTTTCTTGGACTTGGGTGATTATTTCCTTCCCCATTTTAGGGAAGTTTTCAACTATTATCTCCTCCAGTATTTTCTCGTGGTCTTTCTTTTTGTCTTCTTCTTCTGGGACTCCTATAATTCGAATGTTGGAGCGTTTCATATTGTCCTGTAGGTCTCTGAGGTTGTCCTCATTTCTTTTAATTCGTTTTTCGTTTTTCCTCATTGATTCACTTATTTCTACCATTCTATCCTCTATTTCACTTATCCTATCTTCTGCCTCTGTTATTCTACTATTTGTTGCCTCCAGGGTGTTTCTGATCTCATTTATTGTATTATTCATTAGATGATGACTCTTTTTTATTTCTTCTAGGTCCTTGTTAAACCTTTCTTGCATCTTCTCAATCCTTGACTCCAGGCTATTTATCTGTGATTCCATTTTGATTTCAAGATTTTGGATCATTTTCACTATCAATATTCGGAATTCTTTCTCAGGTAGATTCCCTATCTCTTCCTCTTTTGTTTGATTTGGTGGGCATTTCTCCTGTTCCTTTACCTGCTGGGTATTCCTCTGTCTTTTCATTTTGGTTATATTGCTGCGTTTGGGGTGGCCTTTCTATATTCTGGGAATTTGTGGAGTTGTCTTTGTTATTGAGCTTCCTCCCTGTGTGTGGGGTTATATCGATGGCTTGTCAGGTTTTCTTGATTAGGGAGGCTTGTGTTGGAGTTCTGGTTGGTGGCGCTGGTTTTCTTCTCTCTGGAGTGCTATAATGTGTCTAGTAATGGGTTGAGTCGTCGATGGTTTTGGAGTATTTGAGTTGCCTGTATATTGAAGCTCAGGGGCACGTTCTTATGTTGCTGGAGAGTTTGTGTGGTGTATCTTGCTCTGGGACTTGTTGGCGCTTGGGTGGTGCTCAGTTTCAGTGTAGGTATGAGGGCATTTGATGAGCTCCTATTTGATAATATGTCCTGTATTTCGGAATTCTCTGTTGATCTTGGGATTTGGACTTAAATCTCCTGATTCTGGTTATCGGGTTTATTATTACAATAGCTTCATGACTTCTCTATTTATACAGTGCTGGTGCTAAAATATCTAGGTTAAAGATGATAGGTTTCTCCACCTTAAGGTTCCCCCCTAGGGGATCACTGAGTTTCTTGGAGGAGAGAAGAGGGAGAGGGTAGTTAGAGATGACTGGAATGGGATGGGGTGGAATCTGAAGAGGAGCGATGAAGCCAGCCCGTGACCCCTTTCTTGTGTTCACTTCACAGTCTGGACCTCTCAGAAGAGGTCAGGGAGTCCTACAGGGAAGAGGAGAGGGATGTTGAAGACATAGGTGGTCAGGGGGGTAAAAGAGGGAGATGAAGAGGAGGGATACAGATCCAACCTGTAGCTAGTTCCCTGGGTGTTCTCTGCTTTCTGGATCACCCAGAGATTCCTAAAGTTGTGTAGAGAGAAGCAGGGGGAGGTAGGAGACAGAGGCCACCTGGTGGGGAAAGAACAGAGTCTGATGGAGGAGAGAGGGGTCAAGAATGTAATCTCGCACTTATGTAAAGTTGGGTACTGAAGATTAGGTTTTTAAAAGTACTAAATTGGCAACCAATACCTAAATGCAAAGATTAAAAATCTGTAGTAGAGATTGGATTTTCAAAATTAAAATATTAGTGGAAAGAAGAAGGAGAAAAGAGAGAGAGAGAAAAAAAAAAAGGGAAGGAAGAATAGGAAGAAAGAAGGGGGAAAAGAAAAAGAAAAAAAAAAGGGCCACCAGAATTATCAAGACAACAGCCTCTACCACAAGAAGACTATATATGATGTTTACTTTAAAAATAGGGGTGTTTTTTTTTTTTGAGAATAATAGGTTATAAAAATAATAGATAGGGATATATACAGCTTAAGAATTTAAGATAATTAAGAAAAAAAAGAGAGAGACTGAAAAGAAAAAGAAAAATATTTCCCCCCCCCGAAACGAAAAGAAAGTATTTAAAAAAGAAAAGAAAAGAAAATCACGCTTCTGTCTCAACCCCCTGCCCCCCACCAAAAAAGGGAAAAAAAAAGGGGGGGGGGACACCACAATTATCAAAAGGCAACAGCCTCCACCGCAAGTAGACTATATACGGCGTTTGCTTTAAAAATAGGGTGCTTTTGTTCCTTTGAAAAGTAATAATAGGTTATAAAGATAATAGATAGAGATATATAGGCATTAAGAATTTAAGTTAGTTTAAAAAAAGAACGTGACTGAATAGAAAAAAATATGTATTTCAAAAAAAATCTTTAAAAAAAAGAAAAAAGAGGGAAAAAGAAAAATCACGCTTCTATCTCAACCCCCCGCCCTCCACCAAAAGAGAGAAAAAACAACAACAAAAAACCAAAAAAAAACTGGCGTTGCGATCTTTGTGAGGGCGCTACCAAGGTAGTTCCCTCTGTTTGATTTCCTCTGTTTTCTGGTCGCTCAAACGCTGCGGTTTCTGGGCTTGTCGTGCTGCTCAGATTTCTGGGAGTGCCGCTGGGGCTCTTTCTGAGGCGGCTGATGATTGTCCCAAGCCCCCCAGAAGTTTTAGCAAGAAAATCTGCTTGAAATTTGTTTGGAATTGCCTCTTTTGAGCTGCGCGCTTGCTCCCCTTCCAGCAGTTATGTCTCTGTCTGCCCGTCAGTGGAGGGGGATGGTCCGGCTATTTCCTGTTCGTCCTTTGTTCTATGTGCCAGCCTTTCGCGGGCTAGTCCAAGTTAGTTCGTTCTGGCAATGCCCGCGGACCAATTCTGACCGCGTAACTCCGCGGGCGTTTCCCGCGGCCCGATTCTGGGACCCGCCTCTGGTCGCGTTCCTCCGCGGGCGCTTCCCGCGGCTTAATTCTCAGCCGCTTCTGATTGCGTTCCTCCGCGGGCGTTTCCCATGGCTTAATTCTCAGCCGCTTCTGATTGCGTTCCTCCGTGGGCGCTTCCCGTGGCTTGATTCTCCGACCCGCTTTTGGTCGCAGATCGAGAAAAGCCCCTCAGCGCCCGCGCCCTCGGGGGCAGGCGCCCGCGCTGCTTTTCCGCTGGGGGATTCACTGTTGGGTTCGCGATCTGTTGGTTTTAATTAATTTCCCCTTTCTGTTAAGTTGCGATTAGTGCTCCCCAGGCCCGGCACAGCTTCCGCTGTGAGAAAGTTCCCTGGGGCTTGGCAACCTCTCTTTCTAAGGGTCTCTTCCCGGGATGGGATTCCCTTCCCGGGACGACGCTCCCTCCCTACTTCCTTTGTCTCTTTTCTCGTCCCTTATATTTATTCCTACCTGGTTTTGAAGCCAGTAATCTGCTTTGCTGGATGCCTGATGTCCTCTGCCCGCCTTCAAAAGTTGTTTTGTGGAGTTTATTCCGTGCTGAAGTGTTCTTTTGATGAAGTAGTGAGGGAGAAAGTGTCCTCCCCGTCCTATTCCGCCGCCATCTTTTCTAGTCCCCCTGTTTTCTGGCTTTTTATCTAGCAAAACTGCTTTGAGATTTATCCATGGAGTTGCATGTGTGAGTGCATGCTCAGTTGCTCAGTTGTATTCGATTCTTTGCAACCCCAGAGACAGTAGCCCACCAGACTTCTCTGTCCATGGAATTTTGGCAGACAAGAACACTGGGGCAGATTACCATTTCCTACTTCAGGGGATCTTCCAGCCCAGAGATCAACCCATGTTTTCTGCATTAGCAGGCAGCTTCCTTACCACTGAGCCACCCAGGAAGCCCCATGTATCAATTGTTTATTCCTTCATATGGCTCTACCATGATTTGTTTTCCCATTTACTTCCTGATGGACATGTGTGTGTGTGTGTGTGTGTGTGTGTGTGTGTGTGTGTTTGTGTGTGTTTGCCTTGTTTCTCAGTTTTTGGCTATCAGAGATCAAGTTGCATGAGCTATATGTACACATCTTTGTGTGGATGTTTGTTTTCAATTCTTATACCTACGTGTGAAATGTCTGGGCTACGTGATAGCCCAGATATGTTTAACTTTCTAAGAAACTACTAAACTGTTTACAACATGGTAATAACAAAATTATACATTCTCACTAGAGACCTAGTCCAGTCAATTAAATTTAGTCATTTAATAAGAAATATGTGGCAATATGGGCAGGATAAACTACTAATCCCCTATTTCCAATGTCTTAAAAATCTGTTGCTTCTTGATTTCCAACTTTTGTGACCCCATAGTCTATAGCCTGCCAGGCTCCTTTGTCCATGGGACTTTCCATGCAAGAATACTGGATTGGATTGCCATTTCCCTCCCCAGGGGATCTTCCTGACCCAGGGATCAAACCCTGGTCTCCTTCTTTGCAGGCAGATTCTTTACCAACTGAGCCACCAGGGAAGGCCTATTGCTTCTTAGATCTTCTATTTTGTTCTTTTGTGCCTGTTTTGTTTCAAGTTGGAAAGTAAGCCAACTCCCAGGTCCTCCATCTTTGCCAGAAACCTCTCTCAATTATATTATAGGCAAGAAAACACTCTGTGAGAGAAAAGTAAAACAATGAAGTAAACAAATAAATTAAAAACCAATTTTCACTTGCCAATACTGCATTGGAATAATGGCTGGATCTGTGTTCAGCTGAGAATGTTCCCTACCAGTGAGCACAATTTAACAGTGTCAGGACTCTCTTAGCGAATGCCTCAGGCTCTATCCTCCTTGGCTCAGGGTGATTTTCTTTCCACTTACTCATATATCAGTACACGTTTAGATTCTAGATGAGGACCTCCTCTTGAATGTAGAAAATGGAAACTGGCCCCTCGTAGAGAAACCTCTCCTGATCACCCAAATCAAAACACCCCTAGTTCTTCTGTACTGCATCACTATGGATTTCTTTGTATTTTACTTATTATAGCTTAATATTTTCTATTTTTTAAAAAACTATCTGTCTCCTGAACTAAAATTCTTTTCATGAAAGTACAGACTTTATAATCATATTCAGATTCTATTTCCTGTAGTCAGAATAATGTCTGGTACATTAGAAGTGCTTGATAAAATATGTCAGAAGAGTATTTTCTGCCTCTGGCCTTGGAGCAACTGTTGCTTTGTTAATTTAAAAAAAAAAAGTGTCCTTAAAGAAAAGGAAACATTAAAAAAAAAAGTTGATATCACAAGGCAGCTCCATATTCACTGACATCCAAACTCCTTTTTACTTCATTTCTTGTATTACCTCTGAACCTTTCCTGAAATCTTCTTATCTGATTCCTTTCTGCCTGTCACTGTTCCTGTTTCTTCACATTTCCTGTTCGGGAATGCTTGAGGTCTTGAGGTCACTGTCATACCCTCCCTTGGTATCAACATCATGGGAGAAAGAAAAAAAGAAATTCTTTTTTCGTTCTCCCCACATCCTGCTACCAAATCCTATTTTTCACAGTCCTATACCTGTAGTCATGTATGGATGTGAGAGTTGGACTGTGAAGGAGGCTGAGCTTCGAAGAATTGATGCTTTTGAACTGTGGTGTTGGAGAAGACTCTTGAGAGTCCCTTGGACTGCAAGGAGATCCAACCAGTCCATTCTGAAGAAGATCAGCCCTGGGTGTTCTTTGTAAGGAATGATGCTATAGCTGAAATTTCAGTACTTTGGCCACCTCATGAGAAGAGTTGACTCATTGGAAAAGACTCTGATGCTGGGAGGGATTGAGGGCAGGAGGAGAAGAGGACGACCGAGGATGAGATGGCTGCATGGCATCACAGACTCGATGGACGTGAGTCTGAGTGAACTCCAGGAGATGGTGATGAACAGGGAGGCATGGCGTGCTGTGATTCATGGGGTCGCAGAGTCAGACATGACTGAGCAACTGAACTGAACTGAACGGATACCTGGAAACACCTTACCATTTCCTTAGTATCCTACTCATTTCAAGCCAAGCTTTTTAAAAGATGCCTTAACTGGTTATCTGCTTTGAGTTCTCTTTTGCTTTAGTTCATTTCATATATGACCAGCAGATATGTTCCTAAAGTAAATTCTAAATGAGTTATTCTTCTATTCAAAAAGCATTATTTCCTAAGCAAAGGTGCACATTAGGAGCCTACAGTAGATGGAATATATATATATATATATATTGTTTGTTTGGCTTACTCAGTTTTTTAAATTATTTAGCCTTTGTTAAGCAATCAAATGACTTTACATCAAAACCAGAACTTCTGATTTTTCATGAAAACCTAAAAGATCTGCAAGTCCTGGACCCAGGCTGTCATGAGGCAATAAAGAGCTGAGTACTGAGTGCCTCTTAAAGACAAAAGTCCACACCAGTTTGTCCAAGTCCCCAGCTGTCCCTTTTGATTCCTGATGCTGGGGCTGATTTGTTACCTATGTGTGTGCTTGTGCTGCTGTTCTTCTTAGTGTGGAGAAATATTCTCTTTCCTCATATCACTTTCAAAATAAAAAGATGAAAGATAGCCTGAGAAGCTACATATTTAAGTTATAATTGAAAAGTACCATATTTGCTTAGGAAAGTAAAGATAATTTCTAAGTGTTTAATATAAATTAAGTGTATGCCTGTGTCTTATACTCGGTCCTCTTCACCCACTTATGTTACCTACCTGGCCTCTGTTGTGGTGAGAATTTGTGACCCTGTCCTAGTTCAGATTGAGAACAGACTCCTCACTTGGGGGTCCAGTACTGTCAGGGCAGAGACCTAGTCTGACTTTTTAACCTCATCTTCTGCTGCTCCTATTCTATCTCCAACCCAAGTTGTACATGCACTTCTCAGCTACTGTCCTCTAGGCCTAAACTCCTTCCTTCAGCACTCCCACAACTTCTTTCTAAATAAAATCCTTACCCACTTCAGTTCAGTTCAGTTAAACTCATTTGCTCAGTCATGTCCAACTCTTTGCGACCCCATGGACTAAAGCACTCCAGGACTCCTTGTCCATCACCAGCTCCCAGAGCTTGCTCAGACTCATGTCCATCGAGTCAGTGATGCCATCCAACTATCTCATCCTCTGTCATCCCCTTCTCCTCCTGCCTTCAGTCTTTCCCAGCATCAGGGTCTTTTCCAGTGAATCAGTCCTTCACATCAGGTGGCCAAAGTATTGGAGTTTCAGCTTCAGCATCAGTCCTTCCAATGAATATTCAGGACTGATCTCCTTTATGATGGACTCTTTGGATCTCCTTGCCATCCAAGGGACTCTCAAGAGTCTTCTCCAACACCACAGTTTGAAAGCATCAATTCTTCAGTGCTCAACTTTCTTTATAGTCCAACTCTCACATCCATACATGACTACTGGAAAAACAATAGCTTTGACTAGATGGACCTTTGTTGGCCAAGTAATGTCTCTGCTTTTTTTACTCACACTTTGTGAACATCTTCCCATCTTTGAGGCCCTGGTCAAAGTCCTCCCTCTCCAGGACCCATTACTGACTGTTTATTAGATGCTCTCTCCCTACCGTGTTTCTACTTCACAGAGCTTGGATCTGCTCTTGGTTTAGTTCCCTACTGCAGATTATGCCTAGGCTTCTGGAAGGCGGCTCAGACGGGAAAGCGTCTGCCTGCAATGTGGGAGACCTGGGTTCGATTCCTGGGTTGGGAAGATCCCCTGGAGAAGGAAATGGCAATCCACTCCAGCACTCTTGCCTGGAAAAATCCCATGGATGGAGAAGCCTGATAGGCTAGAATCCATGGGGTCGCAAAGAGTTGAACATGACTGAGCGACTTCACTTCACTTCCCTTCTGGAAGCCCTCAGATATGCAAATCTTGCTTTTATAAAAGGAAAGAATGAACAGAGTTTATTTACAATAAGTCCCCTACATTAAAATGAGTTCTGAGAGCACATTCTTAGGTCCAATTTGTTTGTTAAGTCCAACAAGCTTAGCCTAGGTACCCAACTAATACTAATTAGCAATATACTGCTATACTCTAACAGATTTATAGTACTTTCATACAAATACATAAAAGCAAACAAACACAAATAAAGCATTTTTAATCTTATAATACAGTAGCTGGAAAAGTATAGTAGTCCAGTACAACAGCTGGCATACAAGGGCCAGCATTCAGTGAACAGGCAAGAAGAGTTACTCACTGGAGAAGGGAGAGGAGGTGGGAGATGGTAGACCTGAAGGATCATCCACAATAGGAGATGAAAGGCAAACTTCGATTTCATTCATGCTTGATGTTGATGGCACAGGTTCTGGTTCCTTGCTGAATTTAATTCTGTCTACCCTTTTGAAAAAATGAACCAGTGAAATCTGGGTAGTAGCTCTTTTTCTGTCATCATAGATGTCATGGTAGCACTGGATTGCATTCTGAGCAGCTGATGCAGCCTTCGAGTACCATTCTTGTTTGGGCCCTGGGATTTAAAAACTAACAGTGGAGGTTTAGTTGCCAAGTTGTGTCTGACTTGTTGCAACCTCATGGACTGTAGCCCACCAAGATTTACCAGGACGTTAAGTATCAGATAAAAGCTTCTAATATTTACAGACAAATGAAGACATTTTACTCATACATTAGCGCACATACACACAGGCACACACTCTTGTGCAAGTGAGACCAGAAAGACTATTTCACATGGGTAAACACACATAGACACCTTCTTTGTGGTTAAGAGCAAATGTTTTCAAGCTAATAATATTTACCACTGACTGTGATATTCTAAGTGTATTCTTAAGTAAATTACTTAATTCCCTTGAGTCTGTTTCTTTTTACTAAAACACTTAAGTTTAATATTTCTTGTATAATGTTGTTGTAAGGATGTGCATATAGAACACTACAGAGTCTTACATGTAATAAGTTCACTGTATATGGAACTTGTTGTGATGGGGTAACATTTTGATAATATTACCAAAATATTTGAAATATTTTGTAATTTTTAAAAATAATTACTATGATTTCCTCTTTTGAATTTCCAAGCACACAAACTTTACCTCAGTACTCTTAGAGGTAGGATAAGGGAATTATGCATGCTACAAAAGAAAGCAAATAAAAGATCATTTTCCACATTCGACATTGAAAACAGAATTATGCATTAAGATGTATTCTAGTGAACAGTTTATCATTTTGAAAGACTTAAATTTTTCCTTAATATTCTCCTCCCACTTTTTTTCTTTTTTAAGCTTATCAAAGCTAGCGTTTTTACTTTCCCAACCAGTCCTTCCAGGCGAGGGTCTTCCTTCAGGAGGTTCGGACAAGATGACTACGGAAGACGGTCTGCCCCTTTCTGGCCCTAGGGGGTTATGGGAGGAAGGAGAGAGAATGAGGGCAGAGTTAAGGGTTTGCACAGCTGTTGCTACTGGCAGTTGTCAGTTCTTAGTCATCACTGTCACACACACTGATACCCAGTCGTCACACCCACAAGGGCCCTGACCCTCTCTCAGCAAGAGGAGAGCACTCCTATCTGTATGATGCGGGAAGGGGTTTTCCTTCCCACACTATTGGATCTCTTTCGGTCAACTTTCAGTTCTTGAGCTATCAAGGCTGTCTTGCAGGACCATCCAGTGCTACATCAAAGCATATTTCTGGCTGATAGTCAACCAGGCATCCTTTCAGCCCTTTTCTATCTCAAGATGTGTTCATTAAAGTTTTATCTAGTCTTCCTTTCCACATTTTTGAGGATGTGAGGATATTATCTGTAAAAATAAAATTCAAGCGATTATTAACATGTATGTAAGAAAATTATACTTGAAATTCCTCCAGCCAGAGGTAATTATCTCTAAAATTTAATGCATCTGCTTTTATATATATCTTTCTGCATATAGATACACATTTACTGTGGTTGATGTTCAGTCACTATGTCCTACTCTTCGCTACCTCATGGACTACAGCACACTAGGCATCCCTGTCTTCCACCATCTCCCGGAGTTTGCTCAAATTCAGGTCCGTTGAGTCGGTGATGCTGTCTAACCATCTCATTCTCTGCTGCCCATGTCTCCTTTTGCCTTCAATCTTTCCCAGCATCAGGGTCTTAAGCAGTCTTTCCCAGCATCTGTGGTCAAAGTGTATCTCTATATAATTACATAATTTTGTGCCATATCATGTTTGTTGTTTTTCTCAGAAACAATCTTCTTGATCTTTTTAATTACCTCTTTCTTCTCATGCAGTCGTAACATCCATGTTTTGTAAATTTTTGTGTCTTTCTCCGACTTGTATAGTTATATACATATGTGTACCCATAATACATGTATAGAAATGTAAGGCTTTGGGGGAACTGCTTGCTTTATTAAAATGGGATCATATTAATTTTTTTTGGTGATTCATTTCATATATGATATTTTACATGTTTCAATGCCGTTCTCCCAAATCATCCTACCCTCTCCCTCTCCCACAGAGTTATGATATTTCCTTTTATGCTTATACCTTTGATGTATCTTTTTAATGGTACCATAATATTTTTACTGTATGACTATATCCAAATTAATATAGCCATTTTCTTATTGATGAAAGTAAGACTCCTATTATATATTTATTTTGATTTGGATCTGTAGTTTGTCTCATATTTTTATCAAGTTTTCTTTTTTAAAACCAATTTTAAGTCTTTTTATTATAGATAAAAACACTATCTGCCATAGTGTTTGGAAATAGTTTGCATGCATTCATGCTGAGTCACTTAAGTCACATCCGACTCATTGTGATCCTATGGACTGTAACCCACTAGTCTCCTTTGTCCATAGGATTCTCCAGGCAAGAACACTGGAATGGGTTGTTGTGTCATCCTCCAGTTGGAAATAATTTATATTATCTTAATTTCATTCATAGTTTATGATGTCTCTTCCCATTGTCATTGCTCATTGGCTAAGTTGTGTCCTACTCTGTGACCCTACTGACTGCAGCATGCCAGGCTTCCCTGTTCTTCACTATCTCCTGGAGTTTTTAAAAACTCATGTCCATTGAGGTAGTGATGCCATCCAACCATCTCATCCTCTGTCATTACTTCTTCTCCTGCCCTCAATCTTTCCCAGCATCAGAGTCTTTTCCAATGAATTGGTTCTTTGCATCAGGTGGCCAAAGTATTGGAGTTTCAGCTTCAGCATCCATCCTTTCAATGACTATTCAGGATTAATTTCCTATATGATTGATTTTTATGATATCTTTTCTCATTAAACATTTATTTTCTACTGAGGCAAATATGTCTATTTTTTTCTCATATGTCTTGTAATAAAATGTTATGCCTCTTGGAACTGTCCTCCATTTATGTTATTTTTGCTTTATTTCTTTTACATTTTGCTCTGTGTTTTGTGATTTTCCTTTGAGTGGCTCTTAGAGGTTCCTTGTTGGGTATTCATCAAGAAACAATCTCTCCTTTGAATCACTTGCTTACTTTTGTGATTGTGAATCATTTCTAAAGGTCTTTTAAAAAGGTTTTAATAGAATCTCCTTAAATGCTCTGATTATTTATTTTATAAATTTGTCACTTATCTCTTTCAGTAATTCTAATCCACAAAGTTCCTCCAAGTCTGGGTATTCCATTTGTTTTTCTTCTTTCTGGCTATTTGCTGATGGATTATAATTACCCATCACTTATTTGTGGTTTTACAGCCTTAGGTCTCAAACCAAGCTTTGGGGACCCCATGTGGCACAAACCTACTAGTGATGGGAGATGTACCATGCTCTGCACCTGTGGCCAGAAACACATTTACTGACAAATTGCTGACATCTAGTCAAGACACAAAGATGAGGTCTCTCTTTTCTCAAGTTTCCCCACTGCAAAGACTAAAGTCTCAAAATACAAAATAGAAAGAAAGGAAGGAAAGAAGGAGGAAGGGAGAAAGAATGAATGGAAGAAAGAAATAAAGAAAAGGAAGGAGAGAGAAAAAAAAAGAGAGGCAGGAAACAGAAGGACAGAGAAGAAAATAAAGAGAAGCAAGAATAGGAAGGCAAGGTAAGTAATAAGAAGGAGGTAAGTTTATCTGGTAGGCAGTCTAAGATGAGCTCCCAGCCAACAGACAGCAGCATTAATTCTTACTCATGTAAGGGGGCCATCTTGGATGACCAACTCAGTCTTCATGTGACTGTAGTCCCAGCTTCCATGAAAGACTCCAAATCTGCATTGCCCAGCTAAGCCCATAACATCCTAAAACACTGAGAGATTACACTGTTACTTTAAAATGCTGCATTTTGGTAGTTGTTTGTTAGTCAGCAAATATACAATGAAATAGAAATGGATACCTGTATGTGAGGTGTTTTTGTACCAAAAACCTAAAACATGTAACATTGATTTGGGGACTGGACAGTGAGAAGAAGCTTGACAGAGCGTAAGGAAACTGTTATCAACCTTCTGTGAGGGACTGTGAGGAAGTTATTATTGGAGTGCAGATGAGAGAGGATATATGGCAGAAAAATTAGGAACACCATCCACTGAATAAATTTGGAAAATAGGAGTTCTTAATAAACATGTAATTTTGCTAAGGAAAATTTCAGGCAAAATTTGAAAGTGATAAGTGGCTTCTTCTAGTGTCTAATAAAAAGAGGAGAGAGTTAAATTAAAGAAGGAACTGTCCAATTTTCTTTTTTCTAATCAGAATTTACAAAATAAGACCTATGACAGTGTTTCTAGCTAGCAAAAGGTTCTCAGTGTAAAAAAATGACCTCAGAACAAGATTTGGCACTATCAGCAAAAGATGGTCGGTCTCAGGGTAAAGATGAAGCCATTTCCTTCTCCAGTCAGGATGTGACTATAAGATCTTTTGCTGATAACTCAGAAAGATAGAATGTTTACACACCCCAAAGACCTCATAAACAATAGACTTTTAAGAATCTAAGAGCTTGACTCTCAGGCCCTATCTGCTAGACAAAAAGGCTTGTAAGAATCTCAAAGACATCATCTCAAAGCATTCTGTTCCTCATTCCAAAGGAGAATGTGACCTATCTGGCAGATATTTTAGGGTGTGCCTTTTTGTCTCACAAGCAGAGCAACAATAATAATCACAGAAAGCTTACACCATTTTCCAAGAGCATTGCATTGGAAAAATAAAAGCAAACAAACAAAAACAACCACCTCTAAGACTTCAGGGACAGATACAGTTCAAAAGAAAAAGAGCCTTTATAACCACAACTTCCTACAAGAATGAGTCAGTCTGAGAATCGTGCTCAGATCTTAAAGCTCAGAGTGTAAAACCAAGAGCCCAGAACAACGATGTGTGTGTGGGGGAGGTGGGGGTGGGGAGATGCAGGGGGCCATTCCAGGGATGGAGGGAGGAGGAGGGGAGGGGAAGGCCGGCCCTCTTCGCCGGGGTTGCTGCGGAAAGCATGCAAACCCTGCGAACTTTGCTTCTGGTCCCCTCCCCCAACGCGTGTACCCCGGGCAGAAAAGAGGGAATAGAAAAAAAACAGCCTGAGGGAAGGCACTGGGCTTTAGACGCTGGCTGCGCGCGCACATCTGTGTCTTCCCTCGCCAAGATCTTAGCCCTGGCCTGCTGAGTTGCTGCTTTCTACTTTTCTGAGTCTTACGCGTATATAAAACAATTTACTTCTGTCTCTCAACTTAGGGACCTCTCTGGAAATACCAAACACCCCAGGAAATATATTGGCCTTTAGGGGAGGGACGGGAGATTCAGCGAAACAACTGTAAATGAATTTTTTGTCTGATCTGGCTGCCGTTAAGTTATGTTGGCCTTGGAAGGAAAGCCGGGGTTGGGGAGCGGGGGAGCAGAATTTATCTGTTTCTGTTGAAGGCTTTTTCAGAAGGGGCTCTGGAGGCATGTAGTAATGGTGTGTAAGTTTCCCACCTGGTTTTGCAGATGAGGATTTCAGAATAGTCAGGTTATTGCCATAACACAGGAAGAGATAAACAAGACACCTGGACCAAAAGCCAGTTGTCTAAAGCGACTGGGAAGTGATCTGCAATAAATAGAAAGGTCACCATATTTCATAATTTTTCTCTTTTTCTTTCAGCTGAAATAGAGATGCAAGGTAGTGGGAAAAAATCATATTGGTCTCAGTGAGTGACAGACCTACTGCTGTTCATTACAGAGCTGAAGAACTGGAGCTGACAAACATTCAGGATACAGCTTTCATTCTCAGTAGTTAGGTTCACCAAGAATTTAAAATTCAATGACATATTTTTAATATTCTCGGTTTATATTTTCTGGTAATTTGGTTACCTTTATTAACTTAAATCCTGTTTTATCAAAAAGGAGGAGAAAATTGTAATATGTATAAATACTTAAGTATGCAAACCAGAAGGAGGCATTTTATAGTGATGGAGATGCAGGTTAACCCTGTGAATGCCAAGTTGAATGTGTTATGTAAAATACAGCTTTCATTCTCAGTAGTTAGGTTCACCAAGAATTTAAAATTCAATGACATATTTTTAATATTCTCGGTTTATATTTTCTGGTAATTTGGTTACCTTTATTAACTTAAATCCTGTTTTATCAAAAAGGAGGAGAAAATTGTAATATGTATAAATACTTAAGTATGCAAACCAGAAGGAGGCATTTTATAGTGATGGAGATGCAGGTTAACCCTGTGAATGCCAAGTTGAATGTGTTATGTAACCACTATATTTCAAAATATTTCAATACCCACATGTATACATTTTAAAAAGTAAAGGTGCCATTTACATGACAAAATTAACCATTTACACTTGAACAATTCAGTGATATTTAGTACATTCGCAATGCTGTACAGCTACCACTGCTATCAAGTTATAAAACAGGTTCACTGAAGACCGTAATGATGGTCACACAATGACGTAAATGTATTTATTACACTTGAACTGTACACTTTAAACTGGTTAACATGCT
>SJYC01056894.1:0-20948 GCA_006408675.1 Madoqua kirkii
TCACAGCTTCAACTTCAGTGCTTGTAATTGGATTATTTATAATTTCTATTTCTTCCTGGTTCAGTCTTAGAAGATTGAACTTTTCCAAGAATCTGTCCATTTCTTCCAGGTTATCTATTTTATTGCCATGTAGCTCTTCATAAAAATCTCTTATAATCCTTTGTATTTCTGCATTGTCTGTTGTAACCTCTTTTTTATTTCTAATTTTGCTGATTTGATTCTTCTGTTTTTCTTGATGAATTTGGCTAAATGCTGGTCGATTTTGTTTATCTTCTCAAAGAACCAGCTTTTATTTGTTTCTTTCATTTCTTTTTCATTTATTTCTGCTTGGATCTCTATGATTTCTTTCCTTCTAATAATTTTGGGGAGTTTTTGTTCTTCCTTTTCCCAGTTGTTTTAGATGTAAATTTAGGCTGTCTATTCAATGTTTTTCTTGTTTCTTGAGGTAAGATTGTATTGCTATAAACTTCCCTCTTAGAAATGCTTTTGCTGCATCCCATAGGTTTTGAGTTTTCATGTTTTCATTGTCATTTGTTTCTAGAAATTTTTTTATTTCCATTTTTATTTCTTCAGTAACCTGTTGGTTATTTAGAAACATGTTGTTTTATCTCCATGTGGTTGTGTTTCTTACAGCTTTTTTTCTTCTAATTGATATCTAATCGCATAGCATTGTGGTCAGAGAAGATGCTTGATATAATTTCAATTTCATTAAATTTACCAAAGTTTTATTTGTGAGCCAAGATGTGGTCTATCTTGGAGAATGTTCCATGTGTACGTGAGAGGATGTATTCTGCATTTGGAGAGAATGTCCTGAAGATATCAATGAGATCCATTTCATCTAAGGTACCATTTAAGGCTTATGTTTCCTTATTAATTTTCTGTTTTGATGATCTGTCCATTGGTATGAGTCAGGTGTTAAAGTCTCCTACTATTATTGTGTTACTATCAATTTCTCTTTTTATGTCTTTTAGTGTTTGTCTTATGTATTGAGGTGCTCCTATGTTGGGTGCATAGATATTTACAATTGTTATGTTTTCCTCTTGGATTGATCCCTTGATCATTATGTAGTATCCTTCCTTATCTCTTGTAATCTTCTTTACTTTAAGGTTTATTTTGTCTGACATGAGGATTGCTACTCCAACTTTCTTTTGTTTTCCATTTGCATGGAATATATTTTTCGATCCTCTCACTTTCAGTGTATATTTGTCTTTAGGTCTCAAGTGGGTTTCTTGTAGACAGCATATATATGGATTTTCTAGTGAGAGATATATATATACATATATTCCTATTTCCATTTTCTTCATTGTTTGTGGTTGTTTTTATAGATCTTTTTCTTCTCTATATAAGTCACTTTAACATTTGTTGTAAAGCTAGTTTGATGGTAATGAATTCTCTTAATTTTTACTTGTCTGAAAAGCCTTTTATTTCTCCATCAGTTTTGAATGAGATCCTTGCCAGGTACAGTAATCTTGGTTGTAGATTTTCCCTTTCAGTACTTTAAATATATCCTGCAATTCCCTTGTGGCCTGCAGAGTTTCTGCTAAAAAATCAGCTTTAAGTGTATGTTACTTGTTGCTTTTCCCTTTCTTCTTTTAATATTCTTTCTTTGTGTTTAGTCCATTTTAGTTTGATTAGTATGTGTCTTGGTGTGTTTCTCCTTGGATTTATCACGTATGGGACTCTTTGTGCCTTTTGGACTTGGTTGACTATTTCCTTTTCCATGTTGTAGAAAATTTCAACTATAATCTCTTCAAAATTTTTCTTATATGCTTTCTTTTTCTCTTCTTCTTCTGGGACCACTGTAATTCAAATACTGATGATTTGATGTTGTCCGGAGGTCTCTGAGACTGTCTTCTGTTCTTTTCAACCTTTCTACTTTATTCTGCTCTTCAGAAGTTATTTCTATCATTTTGTCTTCCAGCTCACTGATTCATTCTTCTGCTTCAGATATTCTGCTATTGATTCCTTATAAAGTATTTTTAATTTCAGTAATTGTGTTGTTTGTGTATGTTTATTCTTTAATTCTTTTAGGTCTTTGTTAATTGATTCTTGCATTTCCTCCATTCTGTTTTCAAGATTTTTGGTCATCTTTATTATCATTATTCTGAATTCTTTTTCAAGTAGCTTGCCTATTTTCTCTTTATTTATTTGGATTTCTGTGCTTCTAGTTTGTTCCTTCATTTGCATAGTATTTCTCTGCCTTTTTATTATTATTTTTTAACTTATTGTGTTTGAGGTCTCCTTTTCCCAGACAAAGACAGCCTCTTCAAAAAATGATGCTGGGAAAACTGGACAGCTATATGTAAAAGAATGAAATTAGAACACTTCCTAACACCATACACAAAGATAAACTCAAAATGGATTAAAGACTTAAATGTAAGACCAGAGTCTATAAAACTCTTAGAGAAAAATATAGGCAGAACACTTGATGATGTAAATCAAAACAAGATCTTCTATGACCCATCTCCCAGAGTAATGGAAATAAAAACAAAAGTAAACAAGTGGGACCTGATTAAACTTAAACTCTTTTGCACAACAAAGGAAACTATAAGCAAGGTGAAAAGACAACCTTCAGAATGGGAGAAAATAACAGAAATGAAACAACTTACAAAGGATTAATCTCTAAAATATGCAAGCTATTCATACAACTCAATACCAGAAAACAAACAATCAAATCAAAAAATGGGGAAAAAACCTAAACAGACATTTCTACAAAGAAGACATATAGATGGCTAACAAACACATAAAAATATAGTCCACATTGCTCATTACTAAAGAAATACAAGTCAAAACTAGAATGAGATATCACCTCACACCAGTCAGAATGGCCAACATCAAAAAGTTTACAACAATAAATCTTGGAGAGGATGTGGAGAAAAGGGAATGCTCTTGTATTGTTGGTGGGAATGTAAATTGATACAGTCACTATGGAAGATGGTATGGAGATTCATTAAAAAAAAAAAAAAAAACTAGGAATAAAACAACTATACGAACCAGCAATCCCACTCCTAGGCATATACCCTGAAGAAACCAAAATTGAAAAAGACACATGTATCCCACTGTTCATTGCAGCACTATTTACAATAGCTAGAACATGGAAGTAACCTAGATATCCATCAACAGATGAATGGATAAAGAAGTAGTTGTACATATACACAATGTAATATTACTCAGCCATAAAAAAAAGAATGCATCTGAGTCAGTTTTAATGAGGTGGATAAACCCAGAACCTATTATATAGAGTGAAGTAAGTCAGAAAGAGAAAGATAAATGCTGTACTCTAATGCATATATACAGAATCTAGAAAAATGTTACTGAAGAATTTATTTACTGAGCAGCAAAGAAGACACAGCAAAGAGAATGGACTTATGGACATAGGGAGAGGGGAGGAGAGGGTGAGATGGATGGAAAGAGTAACATAGAAGCTTGCATTTCTGTATGTAAAATAGATAGCCAATGGGAATTTGCTGTATGGCTCAGGAAATTCAAACAGGGGCTCTGTATCGACCTAGAGGGGTGGAATGGGGAAGGAGATGGGAGGGAGGTTCCACAGGGAGGGGGTATATGTGTACCTATGGCTGATTCGTGTTGAGGTTGACAAAAAACAGCAAAATTCTGTAAAGAAATTCAGTTCAGTTTAGTCATGTCTGACTCTTTACAGATCCATGGACTGCAGCATGCCAGGCCTCCCTGTCCATCACAAACTCTCAGAGTTTACTCAAACTCATATCCATTGAGTCAGTGATGCCATCCAATCATCTCATCCTCTTTCATCCCCTTCTCCTCTTGCCTTCAGTCTTTCCCAGAATCAGGGGCTTTTCAAATGAGTCAGTTCCTCATATCAGGTGGCCAAAGTATTAGAGCTTCAGCTTCAGTATCAGTCCTTCCAATGAATATTCAGGACTGATGCCCTTTAGAATGAACTGGTTGGATCTCCTTGCAGTCCAAGGGACTCTCAAAGTGTCTTCTCCAGCACCACAGTTCAAAAGCATTAATTCTTCAGTACTCAGCTATCTTTATAACCCAACTCTCACATCCATTCATGACTACTGGGAAAACCATAGCTTTGACTAGCTGAACCTTTGTTGACAAAGTAATGCTTCTTCTTTTTAATATGCTGTCTAGGTTGGTCATAACTTTTCCCCCAGGGAGCAGCCATCTTTTAATTTCATGGCTGTAATCACCATCTGCAACAATTTAAGAGCCCCCCAAAATAAAGTCTGCCACTGTTTTCACTGTTTCCCCACCTATTTGCTATGAACTGATGGGATGGCAGCTGGAGAGGTGGCTGCATGGCCAAGGTCAGGAGCAGCAGCCATGAGGAGATACCCCACATCCAAGGTCAGAGAAACCCCAGTAAGACAGTAGAGGCTGGAGCAACTGTGAGGAGATACCCCACGTCCAAGAGCAAAAGAGAAGCCCCAGCAAGATGGTAGGAGGGGTGAAATTACAAACCCCATACCCATCAGAGATGCTCAGAGAGCTCAAACAAACTTTGTGTGCACCAGGACTCAGAGACCCCACAGAGACTGAGACAACACTGTGTTTGAGTATCTCCTGTGGAGGTATAGGTCAACAGTGGACTGATCAGGTGCAGGGGCTCTGGATAGAGCAGACTTGGGTATGGCTGGGTGCAGCAGACTTGGGTATGGCATAAGCCCTGTTGGAGGAGGCCGCCATTAACCCCACCATAGAGCTGCCAGAACTTACACAGGACTGGGTAATAGACTCTTGGAGGGCACAAACAGAACCTTGTAAAGCAATTATCCTTCAATAAAAAATAAATTAATTTTTTTTTTAAACAGAGGTATTACTTTGCTGACAAAGGTCCATTTAGTCAAAGCTATGGTTTTTCCAATAATGATGTGATGGATGTGATGTGATAGTTGGACTATAAAGAAAGCTGAGTGCCAAAGAATTGGTGCTTTTGAACTGTGATGTTGAAAACATTTGAGAGTCCCTTTGCAAGGAGAGTCCTTTACAATGAGATCAAACCACCAA
The DNA here is from genome assembly GCA_006408675.1 of Madoqua kirkii. Classification (NCBI taxonomy): domain Eukaryota; kingdom Metazoa; phylum Chordata; class Mammalia; order Artiodactyla; family Bovidae; genus Madoqua; species Madoqua kirkii. Next base: position 5,002 of record SJYC01056894.1, read on the forward strand.
TCCTAAGGGAACCAGTCCTGAATATTCATTGGAAGGACTGATGCTGAAGCTGAACCTCCAATACTTTGGCCACCTGATGCAAAGAACTGTCTCATTGGGAAAAACTCTGAAGCTGGGAAAGATTGAAGGCAGGAGGAGAGGGGATGAAAGAGGATGAGATGGTTGTATGGCATCACTGACTCAATGAACATGAGTTTGAACAGCTCTGAGAGTTGGTGATGGACAGGGAAGCCTGGCATGCTGCAATCCATGAGGTCGAATAGAGTCGGACATGACTGAGAGACTGAACTGAACTGAACTGAATTGAATATCAGCTAGCTTCCAGATACATTTAGTGGTTAGGAAACACTGACACATAGAGATTATGTTACTCCCTCCATTCTCCTGCCTAAAGAAGTCTCTGGCACATTACGTTTCTTCCACAGCTCCAGGTTTTGCCAGTCGGAATCACCCTGGCTTCAGTTCTGGTGATCCCACCTCGAGTCTTCAGCCTGTGGATCATAGTGGCAAATCTCTAAGTTGTATTAGCAACAGCAGTCCATTTGCTGGATCTTTTGAAATCTGTATAAACAATTTCCAAGATTAAGTTCACTCTGTTTTATTGTACTAGTTATTTTATTATTGTCTCTCAGTCTCAATTACACATTTACATTATTCCTTGTGGTACTGGGTCTCTGTAAACTCCATTTCTCACTTTCCAGTCAGTTCCCCAGATCTGTAAATGGGATGTGCTAGGAAACTCAAGCAAGAAGGAGGGTTGTTTTTTGTTGCTTTCAGTGTTACCCCAGCAACACTTTTGCACTCAAACGACAATGATTCTTTCCAATGCATTAGCTGGTTCCATTTTATAGCTTTTCAAGAGCTTCCATGATGGCTCAGTAGTAAAGAATCTGCCTGCCAATGCAGGATATCTGGATTCAGTCCCTTAACTGAGAAGATCCCCTGAAGAAGGAAATGGCAATCCACTCCAGTATTCTTGTCTGGAAAATCCCAAAGACAGAGGAGCCTGCTAGGCTATAGTCCATGGAGTCACAAAGAATCAGACATGACTTAGTGACTAAACAACAACAAAACTCCAGAAAGGGTCTTATGGGAACTTTTAAAGACCTCTGAACAAGCCAGAGAAGTTCCCTGTCCCTCTCACCTCAGAGGACTAAATCTTATTTATATAAGGCCTCTTGTCTGAACTCGAGATTCCAGCATCACCTAAACAGTATTTTCTCAGGAGTCTGAGTTTCAGCTCTTCACCACTATTCCCTCAAAATTGTAAGAATTAATAATTTCAAAACTCAGACCTTGTTCTTCAAGTCCTATGGTTAGAAGCTACTTTCTGAAATTATCACCTCCAGTGACAACCATCATAATCTCTTTTGGTCTTATGCATTATTTAATAATTGATTATGAAGTTTTGGACTTCCCTGGTGGCTTAGACGGTAAAAGCATACGCCTACAATGTGAGAGACCGGGGTTCAATCCCTGGCTTCAATCCCTGGGTTGGGAAAATCCCCTGGAGAAGGAAATGGCAACCCATTCCAATATTCTTGCCAGGAAAATTCCATGGACAGAGGAGCCTGGCAGGCTACAGTCCATGGGGTCGCAAAGAGTCAGACACGACTGAGTGACTTCACTTCACTTCACTTATGAAGTTTTACATTAATTTTTCTTAATTAAAGGAACTGACGTGGTCCACATATTCTGACTAGATCATAACTATACCAATTTTTTGTTTCCTAAGTTAGATCACAACTAACACATGAATTCAATAGACATCACTATATGCTACCTTCCAAGCACTTTCCTGCATTCCTAGGACCTGGAGATGTAGCAATATCAAAACAGGTGGGATCCTTCTCTAAGAGAGCTTATTGTCCAGTTGGAAATGTAACAAGTGAGTTCATCACAATGCATGTGAAAGGACAGTTACAAAGAAAGTAAGAAATATTATGGGAGAACTGAGCATACATTATGCAAGCAATTAGAAACGTTTGAACAGAAAAGACCCTAAAATTTCAAGGTGTTTAAGCAAGAGACACATATATAATGTGTCTTTCACTGTTCTTTTCCTCTAAAAGAACAGGGAGTATAAGTTCAGTTAGTCAACAGATGCTTATTAAAAACCCAACAGGTGCCTTACAATATTTAAAATAATGTAGACACAACTATGAATAAAACAGCCAAGGCCCATTTGGATGGTGTTTGTAGAGATGATAGACAATAACAAGGAATTTCAGAGAAGGCAAAGAAGGTTGAAGAAAATAAAATTAAAACTAAAAATATATTGTCATATTCTAAGGCTTGCTAATGCTGACATATTAAGCTATACATTCGTGTGTGCATGCTAAGTTGCTTCAGTCATGTCCAACTCTTTGCAACCCTATGGTAGCCGCTGGGCTCTTCTGTCCTTGAGATTCTCCAGGCAAGAATCCTGGATTGGGTTGCCATCCCCTTCTCCAGGGGATCTTCCTGACCCAGGGATAGAACCCACATCTCTCGTGTCTCCTGTTTGGGCAAGTGGGTTCATTACCACTAAGGCCACCTGAGAAGCCCTTTGGCACTTAGTAAAAACTCTCTATGTATTGATTGAATAAATAGAGATGGTTTCAAAGGACTTGGGCAATGTAGAACTTGAGTTTTGTTTTCTTTTGTTTATTTTGGTATGTTTTGCTTTGTTTTCTACAGTGTGAAGGAGATACAGAACAGTATGAGCTGAACCCTAGGGATTGATGATGTCAAGCTGAAGGCACCAATTCTACCACAGCTGTTGCTGTGGAAGAAGATAAAGAAGGATAAATGGACCATAACATAGGAAAAAGAAGAGAGCTGGGAAAGAAGAAAACATGAGAAAATAAGAGGGGAATTCCCTAGATGTCCAGTGGTTAGGACTCTGCACTTCCACTGCGACTGAGTTTCCATCTGCTGTGAGGGAATTAAGATCCCACAAGCTGCGCTGAGCAGTCAGAAAAAAAAAAAAAATTGATAAGAGAAATATCTAGAAGAAAGAGGAGTAGAATCAAAAGCAGAAGCAGAAAGAAGAGAAAAAGAATGAGAAACAAAAAGAGAAAAACTGTGGGAAAATGGTAGTGATTTGAACACCAATTTATTTACAACCAATTGACCCATGGAACTTTCCTGTATTCTTTTCTTTCTTTGCTTTGAGGTAAATATTTTAATGTTTTCTTTTATTTATTTATTTATTTTTACTTTACAATACTGTATTGGTTTTGCCATACATTGACATGAATCCACCATGGGTGTACATGAGTTCCCAACCCTGAACCCCCCTCCCACTACCCTACCCATATCATCTCTCTGGGTCATCCCAGTGCACCAGCCCCAAGCATCCTGTATCCTGTATCAAACCTAGACTGGCGATTCATTTTTTACATGATAGTATACATGTTTCAATGCCATTCTACCAAATCATCCCACCCTTTCCCTCTCCCACAGAGTCCAAAAGACTGTTCTATACATCTGTGTCTCTTTTGCTGTCTCACATACAGGGTTATCGTTACCATCTTTCTAAATTCTATATATATGTGTTAGTATACTGTAGTGGTGTTTTTCCTTCTGGCTTACTTCACTCTGTATAATCGGCTCCAATTTCATCCACTTCATTAGAATTGATTCAAATGTATTCTTTTTAATGGCTGAGTAATACTCCATTGTGTATATGTACCAAAGCTTTCTTATCCATTCATCTGCTGATGAACATCTAGGTTGCAGCTCAATTCCAGAAAAACAAATGACCCAATCAGAAAATGGGCCAAAGAACTAAACAGACATTACTCCAAAGAAGGCATACAGATGGCTAACAAACACATGAAAAGATGCTCAACATCACTCATGATCAGAGAAATGCAAATCAAGACCACAATGAGGTACCATTTCACACCAGTCAGAATGGCTGCAATCCAAAAGTCTACAAGCAATAAAATGCTAAAGAGGGTGTGGAGAAAAGGGAACCCTCTTACACTGTTGGTGGGAAGGCAAACTAGTACAGCCATTATGGAGAATAGTGTGTAGATTCCTTTAAAAACTGGAAATAGAACTGCCTTATGACCCAGAAATCCCATTGCTTGGCATACACACTGAGGAAACCAGAACTGAAAGAGACATGTGTATCCCAATGTTCATCACAGCACTATTTATAATAGCCAGGACATGAGGTAAATATTTTAAATCCTAGAAACTATTCTTATAGTCATCAATACATGCTTTAACATTAATTTTCTCCTGCCCCCAAAGATCCCCAGCTACAATATGCATATATGTGTGTGCATGCTCAGTCATGTCCATGGGGTCTTTGTGACCCCATGAATTGTAGCCCACCGGGCTCCTTTGTCCATGAGATTATCCAGGCAAGAACATTGGAGTGAGTTGTCATTTCCTCCTCCAGATTTTTCCAACTCAGGCAGGGATCGAATCCATGTCGCCTGCAGCTCTGCCATTGCAGGCAGATTCTTTACCCACTGAGCCACCTTGGAAGCAGTATACAGGTAGGCATGCCCCGGTGCAATATTGTCACATTGTGTATGAGTGGACTTAGAGATACTTAAAAGTAATAAAATAAGAAGTAAATGATCATGTGTGAAACAAATTCTAGATTTTTTTTTGTTTAATGAGGAGGTATAACATCGCATCATCCATCTTTCAGATTAGAAATAAAGAAATAAATTAGATTAAATGGATTAGAAATAAATCCATCTTGTCTCATTCTGGAGGAAGGTGTGTCACAGACAGTCTTGTGGAGAGGGTTAAGCAACCAGGTACTGAAGCCTCCTACCAACACCCATGTTAACTTGGGGGAAGGTCCTCCAGACCTAGTCAATTCTTCATGAACTGGAGCCCAACCAGTGATTTGACTGCAACCTCATGAGAGAATCAGCTGGAACCACTCAACTGAGTCAATCACTGGTCCTTCATAAATAAGACACAAAGTTCATAACTTAATGAGTTAATAAGTATTAAGCTACTAAGGGTTGTTTTTTTTGTTTTGTTTTTGATAATTTGTTACCTATCAAGTGATAACTAATACAGATACAGGATTCATACATCATAATCTAAAATTTTAATCAAGTCTAAGCATATATTTGTTACTTAAAAATGGTATTTGGTTAATTTATTTATTCATTAATTTTATAATTTAACAAATAAATTGAGTACCCAATATATACTGTGGGGAAAAAAGAGTAACCAGACTCCTTCCTTTTTTTATAGTCCCCATATTGAGTTTTGTGATGATAATCTGAAGAAATTGTGAATAAATTCATTGACAGTACCTAAAACATTCCTGGTAATGTTAAGAGGTAGGCAATATTTGGGAGAAAATAACTGGTACCAGAAGAAGACTCAAATTCTGGGTTAAAAGAGGCCAAATACCACTTAATATCCTTAAAATGGTTAGTTGTACATTCCATATTATTTCTTCACCTTAGAAATTTCCCTCAACTTCTTTTTAGAGAAATTTTGAAAACTCATGAATGGCACTGAATGTTGTTGACTCTATCTTAGGTTACATGCTAAAACTGCTTATTTGTGAGGAAACCTGTAGCTATTTCTGTGATTATGTGCACTGTCATGAACTGACTCCATTCCAAATCAATTTCTAAATGCCTACATCATGTGAAGTCAAGCCAAACTCTAGATAAGACACAGTTTCTGTGACTATGAAGCTGAAAATAATTTTCTCTATTCATTCTTTCTAAAGGTCAAAAAAGCCCCAGGCACTGAGCTAGGTATTGAGGATACTGTAATGAGGAAGACACTTCATGTGAAGAGTTGATTCATTGGAGAAGACCCTGATGCTGGTAGGGATTGAGGGCAGGAGGAGAAGGAGACGACAGAGGATGAGATGGCTGGGTGGCATCACCAACTCGATGGACATGAGTTTGAATAAACTCTGGGAGTTGGTGATGGACAGGGAGGCCCGGCGTGCTGCAATTCATGGGGTCACAAAGAGTAGGAAACAACTGAGTGACTGAAATGAACTGAACTGAACTGAAGACACAAAATGGGTGATTTATGTAAAGTTTCAGTAGCATTTTATAAAACGAGAAATAGGGAAATGTTAAGTTAACAAACAATCACAAAACACACACACACACACACACACAAGAAATTAGGAAAATAATTAAATAACCAGGTAAGGTTCTTACAGCTGTTGAATTCACTAGGAAAGGTTTTAGGTGGCAAAAATTCCCAGCAGAGGACATGATAAAGATCAAATACAGAAGCACAAGGTCATGAAATGGCATATTTGTTTGAGAATCTGCAAAAGGTTCAGTTAAAAAAGAAAGAAAGAAAGGAATGTAATAAGGATTTGAGCTGAGAGATCATTGTTGAGCCCTACACCAAGGTCACAGGTGGGGAACCTTGTACTAAGGCCACAGATGTGGAACCCTTTACCAAAGTCACAGGACAAAATTCTTCAGAACTGACCAAGCCCCACAGCAACTATTACCAAGACCCCTGACTTACCCCAGCCAGCTCTCTGACCCCATTTAGGTAAAATACCCACCCTATAGCATCCTAACCAATCACCTAATGCCACTGTTCCTGCAGGAATGTTGTCTTGAGGCTATGAAAATTGGCTAGTAGACCTTGAAAGGGGTCTGCTTTCCTTTGAGCTGGCCCACTATTCTAACAGCATCTCTCTCTGTAATAAGCTCTATTCACCCTCATTCTGCCTCCTGTCTGGAAATTCTTTCCTAATTCATGCACAAACCACACTTTTGAGATGAGAAATTCTAATGTGCTAAGAGTTTGAGATGCTTTGTACATGAAACAGAATTTTTGAATGGATCCTGTATATCGTAGACTGGTTCATATGTGAAGATAATGGCTATTATATTTTTAATGAACAATCATGGGAAATTTTGATTTTCATAGAACCAGTTAGCTGACTTATACACTCCTTTGCAAAATTCAGTGGTTCTCAATCAAAGGTTCTTTTGCACTGCATGGCACGCTTGTCAATGCCTGGTGGCATTTTTTATTTTCATAATGGGGGTAGAGCATCTGTTAGGTAGAGGCCAATGACACTGCTAGAATTCTTACAATGCACAAGACATCACATCACAACAAAGAATTATTCAGAATAAATTGTTAACACTGCTGAGGTTGAGAAACTCTGCCCTAATCAAAGGTGTAAAAGAGTTATGAATTAGAGGATCTAAATAAAGATTTCTGAAGAGAATCATTGGAAAGAGCTGTCTCCCATCCCACATTCTACATGCAAGAGAAAGGGATATGGAGGTACATCCCACTGTTATTGAATAAAAGTTTCCTCAAGGATTCTACTCAGGAGCATGTGTCATCTGAATTGTAGGAGAAAAGAGACATAGCAGACTGGTTTCTTATTACACTTGAAAATTTAAGTGGCCATCTTACTCTTCAGATAGCAGGATTAAATAGAAGACTGTTGCCACTTTGTGGTAGGGCATTAGTTACGCACAAGAAGGTTAACCATTTACTGGGTAGCTACATGTCAAAGAGGGTTGTCATGGTGTTGTCGCTTCTGATCAGAAGAATATATAGTTCTACAAAGGTGAAGGCAAAGAATTATTGATACTTTGTATAAAATAGATAACTAATGAGAACCTACTATATAGCTGAGGGACCCCTATTCAGTGTTCTGTGGTGACCTAAATGGGAAGGGAATCCAAACAAGAGGCTATATATATATATATATATATATATATATATATGTATGTATATTGTACATCAATTATAGTCCAAAAAATTAATTTTAGAAAAGAATTAAGCATTTTCAATAAATTCAACAAGATAAGAAAACTTAGTTATTTCCTGATTATACCTAATTTGTTGGGCTAAATCAATGTATCATTTAATTCTGGGATTTCTTTAAAGATAATGAGCTCCTGCCTTATACACCTGCCCGGCCTTCACTAAGCAGTGTCTTGCACTGGAGAGAGAACTGGTGTGGTAGATTGCAGAGTTCTTTTTCAGCTAAAAGTGCTTATTGTCAGCAGTCATGAAAGTCCTCAAGAGAATGAAATCTTCCTAACGAGTTTTCAGGCACAAAGTCAGCAGCACTGCTCTCCCCCTGGGGCTTAGAGTGAGATATAAAACAGGCAGGCACTTGAGCAGATAGAAGACTGTGTTGTTCCATGGATGTCTCTCGTCATTCTGTTCTTTGGTGAGTTCTGAAACCCAGTAGGGGTGAACTAGCTGACTGTCCTGAAAAGGTTTAACCCTGCCCCAAGAAAGGGTTAATTGGGAAAAGGGTAGGGTGAAGAAGAGAAGACACTGCGTGGAGGCAGTATCTTAGCTGAGTGAACAGAGTAAGTGGGACTGTCCTTTGCCTTGAGGTTCTAATCCTGGAATAGCCACTAACTGCTTATGTAACTCTTAGTGATTCACCGTGCTTCTCTAGATTGTCACTTTCCAGAGTCAGATTCCTTGAGATCAATGTTTCTACGACTCGCTAACATTGCTGCAAGTTGAGGAAGTAAAGCAGGACTTGAGCACAAGAAAGGTTCAGAAAAATAGGAGTGATCACTGCCAGTTCAATGGCTCAGACTAACAGCTGAGCCAGCACACATGATCTTTGTTCTCATTTTATTAATTCTGAGAAAAAGATACATAAAAGTTCTCAGGATATATAAAGAAGTTTATAAAAGTCCCCCAGAGAAAAAGAAATCAGTTAGTCATAAGCTGTAGCCACAAATAGATGAGCATATCTAAACATGAATGACTATGACATAGATTTAAAACTATGGTCCTCGCATCAGCTATATTTCAATTAAAAAATAAAGAAAAAACTATGGTCTTTAGACAACCTGAATGTTAGAATACCTATACCAGATTTAGAGGAGAATTTGTAAATTTTCCCCAGACAGGAACAACTTCACACCTTTGCACAAACAAAAGGTTTCTTTGTTGCTTTTTTGCAGCAACTCTGCTAGTAAAAAGCTGATATCCACTGGCAGTCAATTTCATCGAAGTCTCACTGGCCCTTCTCCTCCCTAACCAAACATATATCATAATTCAGACTAGCTCTGGGGTACACTATCATTAATTAGTGACATGTCTGAATCAAACAACACTGTGAAGGAAAAATTTAAATACTTGTATAATTACTGATGAGTCAAACTCCCAGTGTCCTCTGTAGTAGTTCTCTGGAGAAGGCAATGGCACCCCACTCCGGTACTCATGCCTGGAGAACCCCATGAACAGTGGAGCCTGGTGGGCTGCTGTCCATGGGGTCACTAAGAGTCAGACATGACTGAGCAACTTTACTTTCACTTTTCACTTTCATGCATTAGAGAAGGAAATGGCAACCCACTCCAGTGTTTTTGCCTGGAGAATCCCGGGGACGGCGGAGCCTGGTGGGCTGCCGTCTATGGGGTCGCACAGAGTTGGACATGACTGAAGTGACTTAGCAGCAGCAGCAGTAGTTTTCTATGAAGTTTAATTAACCTATTTCCATTCAAAGATGTGATTAAAATTGTAGATACCATAGTGTGAACATTTTCTTTGTAACTAACTGACACATCTAAGCATTTGTCAATATTGTCCTTCTTTCATAAAACAGAGGGAATATGTAGCCCAGCCTATGACTTGATGATCATAAAGTATGAAGAAAAGAAGTTTGCCTATTTTCTCAAAACAAGTGATTCCATGAATGCATCAGTTTAAACTGTGTAGACACCATCTGCTCTGTCTTTTACTCCCTGGTCCCTTCTCTTCCAGTAAGTGCAGCTCTCAGAAATCGCTAAATCGGAAGGTCTGACCCTGAAAAGCTCTCTGGTTTCCTCCTGTCATGAGGTCATTCAATGTCACTCACCCTGCCTTTTTCCTTCTGACTGGTATCCCTGGCCTGGAGAGCTCTCAGTTCTGGCTAGCAGTACCCCTCTGTGTGATGTATGCCGTGGCTCTTGGGGGCAACACAGTGATCCTGCAAGCTGTGAGAGCGGAGCCCAGCCTGCATCAGCCCATGTGCTACTTCCTGTCCATGCTGTCTTTCAGCAACGTGGCCATGTCTGTGGCCACACTGCCTACTGTTCTCAGAACCTTCTGCCTCAATGCCCGCACCATTGATTTTGATGCCTGCCTAATACAAATGTTCCTCATCCATTCCTTTTCCATGATGGAGTCAGGCATTCTGCTGGCCATGAGCTTTGACCGCTATGTGGCCATTTGTGATCCCTTGCGCTATGCCACTGTGCTCACCAACGAAGTCATCGCTGGAATGGGTTTAGCTGTGACTGCTCGGAGCTTCATCACCCTTTTTCCTCTTCCCTTCCTCATCCAGAGGCTTCCTATCTGCAAGTCCAATGTCCTTTCCCACTCCTACTGCCTTCACCCAGACATGATGAAGCTAGCTTGTGCTGACATCACAATCAATATCGTCTATGGACTCTTTGTTCTTATATCCACATTTGGCATGGACTTGTTATTTATCTTCCTCTCCTATGTGCTCATTCTGCACTCAGTCATGGCCATTGCCTCCCGTGAGGAACGCCTCAAAGCTCTCAACACATGTGTCTCACATATCTTGGCTGTACTTGCATTTTATGTACCAATGATTGGGGTCTCCATGGTGCACCGCTTTGGGAAAAATGTCCCACGCTACATACACGTCCTTTTGTCCAACATCTACCTCTTCGTGCCTCCTGTGCTCAACCCTCTCATTTATAGCGCCAAGACAAAGGAGATCCGTCGAGCCATTGTTCACATGTTTCACCACATCAAAATGTGACTTCCACATTTGGCTTTAAAATATAATGATCATTGTAGTCCTAGACTATCATCCACAGTGTCGTTATTATCATCATTATTGATATTGTTATCCTAAACATCATAATTATCATCACAAAGGTAGATTTACTGGGGGGTGAGGGGGAGTAAAAGATCAGGAATGGAGATTCAAAACTTATAGGACAGAACAAATGTGTAATAATACCTCTAACAAAAATCAATTTCATTTATAGAAAGATAACTATTAGAGTCAATTGAGTGATTAGACAAAACTTTGTAGAGGAAGATTAAGGTAGGAATCATTTTCTATATTAATAAATATTACTAATATAATAGTAATTGTAGTATCTATTTCCTAAAAGTGCCAGATTCAGTTCTAAATTATATTTTGCATTAATTTATTTAATCTTTCTAACAATCTTATGAAGTATAGAGAATGGAATAAACTGTTCAAAGTAACTCACATAAAACAAGTTTATAGTTTATAATTTACTTAGATATCAATAGCTTACTTAAAAACTTATTTTAGTAGCTTAAACAAATACAACTTATCTCAGAGAAAACACTTCTTTCTCCCCACGAGCCTGTTAATTAGGAAATTGGTCAATATTTATTAGTCAGAAATAATATATATCCATTACTAAATGAAATGGCAACCCACTCCACTATTTTTGCCTAGGAAATCCCATGAACAGAGAAGCCTGGTGGGCTATAGTCCATGAGGTTATAAGAGGCAGACATGACTGAGTGACTAAACAACAGCAAAACTAAAACAAAGCAATACATATACAAATTTACATACATACTCATATATAATGGATTATTTTTTCTCTGTTAAGAATATAACATTTCTCCAAAGAAGACATATGGATGGCTAACAAACACATGACAAGATGCTCAACATCACTCATGATCAGAGAAATGCAAATCAAAATCACAATGAGGTACCATTTCACACCAGTCAGAATGGCTGCGATCCAAAAGTCTACAAGCAATAAATGCTGGAGAGGGTGTGGAGAAAAGGGAACCCTCTTACACTGTTGGTGGGAATGCAAACTAGTACAGCCACTATGGAGAACAGTGGGGATTCCTTGAAAAACTGGAAATAGAACTGCCTTATGACCCAGCAATCCCACTGCTGGGCATATACACCAAGGAAACCAGAACTGAAAGAGACATGTGTACCCCAATGTTCATTGCAGCACTGTTTATAATAGCCAGGACATGGAAGCAACCTAGATGTCCATCAGCAGATGAATGGATAAGAAAGCTGTGGTACATATACACAATGGAGTATTACTCAGTCATTAATAAAAAGGCATTTGAATCAGTTCTAATGAGGAGGATGAAACTGGAGCCGATTATACACAGTGAAGTAAGCCAGAAAGAAAAGCACCAATACAGTATACTGACACATATATATGGAATTTAGAAAGATGGTAATGATAACCCTGTATGCAACACAGCAAAAGAGACACAGATGTATAGAACAGTCTTTTTGGACTCTATGGGAGAGGGAGAGGGTGGTATGATTTGGGAGAATGGAATTGAAACCTGTATAATATCATATATGAAACGAATCGCCAGTCCAGGTTCGATGCAGGATACTGGATGCTTGGAGCTGGTGCACTGGGATGACCCAGAGGGATGGTATGGGGAGGGAGGAGGGAGGGGGTTTAGGATGGGGAACACGTGTATACTTGTGGCAGATTCACGTTGATGTATGGCAAAACCAATACAATACTGTAAAGTAATTAACCTCCAATTAAAATAAATAAATTTATATTAAAAATAAATAAAGTTTCTTTGACAGCAAAAAAAGAAAAAGAATATAAGGACTTATCATTTTCAACCTCTTCAACAAATGTCTCTATAATCTATGGTCACTATAAACAGGCTATGTGTGTACACCCCTGCACATGCCCCATGGCTCCCTAAGCAAGCAAGAGCTGGAAAGTGAGTACTTTCAAACACTGAAAGAAATTACTATCACTATTTTGTTCAGTGATGCCTTACTTTTTCAGAACTCTGATCAGCACATTTGTATTCAGCTGTTAGCACTGCTGAGGTTAAGAAACTCTGCCCTAATCAAGGATTTTAAAGAGTTTGAATTAGAGGATTTAAATAAAGGTCTCTGAAGAGACCCTCTGGAAAGAGCTAAGTATCCCATCCCCCACCCCTCATACAAGAGAAAGAAACACAGAAGCGCATCCCACTGTCCCTGGATGAAAGGAGAGTTTCCGCAAGGTTTCTACTCAGAAATTATAGGTCCCCTGAGCTGTGTGAAGGAGACACAGCAGACCAGTTCCTTATTACTTCTGGAAATTTAAATGCAGCAATGAGTTACCTTGCTGCTCTGATAGCAGGACTGAGTAGGAGGCTATTGCTGTTTTGCGGTAGGACATTTGCTTCACACAGGAAGGCTGCCCATTTCCTGGGGGGCTACATGTCAGAGAGAACAGGTATGGCATGGTTGCAGATCCTGACCAGAAGAATGTAAAGGGGGTCTGGGTTGTGGACGGAGTCAAAAGCAATCACATAAAAATATATTAGTTAAAATCACTGATGTGCACAATTCATCACTTATATTAATAGTATATCCACAAAGTGTGCAAGCACATCACAATCAATTTTGGAACATTTATCATCTCAAAAAAACAAATCCCATACATAGTAGTCATTCCACATTTCCCTTTGACTTCTCCTATTGAAGGCAACCACTAACCTACTTTTGTTTCCATAGATTTGAATAGTCTTGGCATTTTATATAAATGAAATCATAAGATTTGTAGTTTTTTGCAAATGGTTTCTTTCAGTTAATGTAACATTTTCAGTGTTTACTCACAGTGAAGCCTGTATCAGTATTTAATTTATTTTCATTGCTGAATAATATTCCACTTTATAGTATAATAGATGGAATAATAGCCCCCCAAAGATGTCCATATCCTAATCCCCAGAACCTATGAATATGTTACCTTATGTAGCACAAGAGACTGAAAAGATAATTAAATTATGGCTCTTGAAATGAGGAAATTATTCTGAAGTATCTCAGTATACCTATAGAATTACAGGAACTTTATAAGAGGGAGGCTATGGGGTCAAAGTTAAAGAGAAAATTATATGACGATAGAAGTAGAGGGGGAAAATGTTTCAGATATAGGGCCATGAGCTAAGTCTAGAGAAGCTGAAAAGGCAAGGCAGTGGAATTTTTCCCCACAACCCCCAAAAGAAGCACAACTCTGCATTTGAGTGGTTTTCACTTTTGACTATTGTGAATAATGCTGCTGTGAACATTTGTTTACAAATTTGCATTTGGGCACATGTTTTCATTTTGGGGTATATAGTTGGGAGTGTGATTGTTGTATTATACAATAACTGCATGTTTACCATTTTAAGAAACTGCCAAACTATTTTCCAAAACAATTTACCATTCTTTATTCCCACCAGCAGTGTCTGAGGGTTCCATGTTCTCCAGAAGTTTTCATCATTTGTTATTGTTTTATTTATTATAACCATCCTGGTGGTGTGATGTCATCCTTCACTGTGCTTTTGATTTGCATTTCACTGATGGTTAATGATGTTGAGCAACTTTTCATGTGGTTATCGTTCATTTGTATACTTTGGTGAAATGCTATTCAGATTTTTTTCATTTGTTATGACAAAAAGGCACATAGGCCTTTTCTCTAGTTGGGGTTTGTCAGCTTATTTGCCCCATGGCATGTGGGATCTTAGTTCCCTGACCAGGAATCTAACCTGTGCCCCTTGCATCAGAAGATGGATTCTTAACCACTAGACTACCAGGGAAGTCCCCTACATATTCATTTTAATCATTTATAGTTTTTTGAGGAATGTTTTGGTGTATAATCATTTAAATTTTTGTTTCTGCTACTATTATTTATATCTTTCTTCTTCAGTTAGTTCTTCAACAATTGACCTCTACTTTTTGGTGCTCAACTAAAATGCTGATTATTTCCTTGTGTACATTTCTTTTAAAAGCTTAGACAAGCAAAGAGATTGAACTATGGTTCAAGAAAGTAACTGGGCATTTCATTGCCATATGTAACTGAATCCAGAATATAACAATATTGGTGATAAAAGCTAAGAATGACTCAGATAAGAGTTTATTTAGTTTAACCAAAACATTCTGTGTACATCAAAACTCAAGATACTTTTTTACTTGGGTTTCCTTATTCCATTTAGTGCCTTTTATGTAAATTGTTTCTTGTAAGGTTTCTCTTCCGTCACAGATTTATTTGCCAGTTCCTCGAAAAAATTGTGTTTTGTTACTCTATTCCTCTTTTCTTCTTGAAATCCAATACCAGCTGCTTCCTGTACTGTGTGCTAATATTAACCAGAAGAAGCCTAATTTTTCCAGACATCACCACAGTGATATAATCTGTTATAGCCACTAAAAGTCTCTCCTTACTTAGGCCCAAGGATCTGATGAACCTTAGTCCCTTAATGTAATGATTACACTCTGGTAGCTTGGTAGCCGTGTACGGAAACTGTCTGAGTCAAGTTGGAGGGAATATTTTGTAACATGTGTTATCAGTAACATTCAGATAATATCATTTTTCACAGTAGACTTTGGCTCAGTTATCATTTAAAAATTACTCTTGTCAAGAATTGCAAAAGGTATATATATATATATATGATCCTCTAATTAGGATGTCAGCTCGGTGATTACATTGTCAGTGAGCTGGGATTAAAATCAAGGACCACACTTGCTCTGTGCCTTGTGTAAAGTTAGTATTTAGTAAATATTTTCAATTGATTTGACGAAAGATGTCATCCAAGAGCCAGTCAAGTGTTCTTCATAAATTCAAGGGAGTCATCTATTCTACCATGTCTTCAGAAGAACTTCTAAATTCCCTGGATTCTTTTGAGGCAAGAGAGGATGATGTGTTTCTGGTTTCCTATCCAAAATCTGGTAAAGTTTATTTCAATGTATCTTTAAAATATAGATATACAAGAATGATAATACATGTAATAAGTTTGATTAAACATTTACTTTTCAGAATTTTTCCACTGGAAATTAAAGTACCTTAAAGGCTTATTTTCATGAAAAATTTTGATTAGAAAGTCAAAAAATGCGCTTTGAGAAAATTAGAGCTTTAGCACGCTTTTGTTTTGACTTTATTCACAATGACATACAGATATTAATATCTAATAACCATAATATCTGTAACATGATAAAGTTCTCTTTATACTTTAAGTCAGACTTA